>JAJGRW010000048.1:191728-206444 GCA_025461045.1 Carex parvula | reverse complement strand
GGTATTAAAAAAGGATATTAAGTTTTCGTGTGTTAGATTCTCCGCACTCAGCACATGTAATTTTCAAATCCATTATTGAGGTGTTACAAGAGTATAACCTTAAGAGAGATAGGGATAACAAGATTTTTTCTATTTCATTCGATAATGCTAGTAACAATGTAGCTTCCAATGAGATTTTTTAAACAGTCACTAAACCTGATTATGAATGGTGCAATGTTTCACCAAAAGTGTGCTTGCCATATACTTAACCTCGTTGTGAAGGCGGGCCTTAAAACAGAAGCCGTAAGATATTTGATCAATAAATTAAAGGATTGTTTGTCCCATATTGTTTCAAACCAAGAAAGAAAACAACGGTTTTGGTTTGATGTGCATCAACTATGGATTGAGCAAGTTGAAAGTTCCTTGGGATATAGATACCTGTTGGAACTCTACCTATAGGTTCTGAACCGATGCCTTCCTTACAAAGCCGTCATAGGAGAGTTTTGAGAGGCTCCACCCCCGAGGGAATGACATTGGAGCCCAGCCTCGACGAATGGGACCAACTACAAATCCTGAGTAATTTCTTAGGAACCTTTTTTAATGCAACCGTCAAATTATCTTGCTCGTACTCACCGACGGCATTTGAGTTGATCAAACATCTCTATAGCATCTCCAAGGTGTACCGTGAATTGGAACAAGCTGAAAGCAAGTACTCCACTCTCACACCGATCGTAGATGCCATGAAAGAAAAATTTCTAAAATATTGGGACGATGTACCCCTCCTGGCCATTATCGCAAGCTGCCTCAACCCGGCATACAAGAAGTATTTCACAGTCAAAATAGTTGCAGCGTACAAAGATAATCTACATTTAGACAACACCGGAGTGGAGGCATTCGTGACTTCGAAGTTCGATGAGATGTTTAACATATACCACTCAAGAATGGGTGACAACCAAAACCCGTCTTCGTCCCGTGCCGGCCCTAGGTAACAATTTAAATATCTATATTATTTTAATCTTTATTATTTATAATATCTACATTATTTGTCCACTAATTTTTTTAATTTTTTTAATAGTTCCACTTCTAGGAGCACTAGCAGCGGTGGATTGTTAGTAGATTTCCAATCGGATATCCAACCGCACACATCCACAAACGAGTTAGTGAGCTATTTTGCGGGGGTAAACGAAAGAGAAGATGAATTTGACATCATGACGTGGTGGAAGATGAATCAAAGAAATTATCCAACACTGGCGATGATGGCCCGCGACGTATTTGCCGTACCCGTGTCAACCGTCCCTTCCGAAAGTTGTTTTAGTTCGGCGAACAGGATCCTCTCCGACAAACGCAGTAAGTTGGGTGCACATGTTTTTGAGAGACTTGTGTGCTTGAAAGATTGGATTGGTGCTGATGAGCGCAACCAACATCGAGATCATCAAGAATCATCATCCGGAGTCGACACTGAAGAAAGTGGTACCGAGCAGCGGCCCGCGGCTAATTCGAATTCAGACGGTGCGGAAGAGAGCGAACAATGGTATATGAATTCAAACTACTAGATAGGTAGTATCGGTACTCGGTATACATTTCTAACCTCTTTTAATCTCTATGATTATTTTTTAAATTATAATTTCTAAACGTTTAAATTAGTTCTTAAATTATTCATTTCAAAGAAGAATTACTAACAAAAAAAAAGTTAGAACTCCGCCTATGTTATTTTACATAGCCGGTCCCAAGCCCGGAATAAAGGAGGAGGGTAACTTTTATTTTTTAATCTATTGTTTTAAAATAATTCATATTTATTTTTAAAGTAATTGATTTAAGAAATTTTTTGAATAGGTTTTATTGTTTTAAATTAATTGATTTAAGATATTTTTTATTTATATTTTATTAACCTATTAATTTATATTTGAAATTAGATTTAGATTGTTTTTTTTCTTTCGAAATTTGGCAGACGTTTTTTTTTTTTTTTTGAAATTCGGCAGAGGCTGAAATGCCTTGTTTTTTTTCCTTTTATTTAATTTAATTTAGATTTAAATTAGATTTGGATTCAATTTAAATTTAATTTAGATTTACATTTATATTCAATTTAGATTTAATTTAATTTGCATCTAAATTTAGATTTGAATTTTTATTTATATTTAATTTTATTTAATTTAGATTTATATTATCAATTTAAATTGAACGTTTATAAAATATATATCAATTTAAAAAGTTTATTGTTTTAAATTAATTGATTTAAGATATTTTTGATTTATATTTTATTTAACCTATTAATTTATATTTGAATTTAGATTTAGATTGTTTTTTTTCTTTTGAAATTCGGCAGAGGCTTTTTTTTTTTTTAAATTCGGCAGAATCCAGACTCCAGAAATAAGAAAACAGAAAACAGAAACCGTAAAAAAATAAGAAACAAATCAGAAAATAGAAAAAAATAAAAATAAAAAGTCTACCCGTGCCCGTTGTACCTGTCTACCCGGGACGGGCACGGGTTTGAGACGGGCAGGGCGGAGTTTTTCAAAAAAAAACCCGCCTACCCGTGCCCGTTGTACCCGGGTACCCGCTGTACCCGTACCCGTCCTGCCCGCTGCCCGGGACGGGTTCTGCCCTGCCCTGCCCAAGGTACCCGGGAGCAAACCACTACTCGTGTGAGTGATATTCTCTGTATTATAAACTCCATCAAAAGTTAAATTATAACAAATTTATAATTATACCTATGGTTGATGCTTGATGAAAAACAAAATAATCTTTGTAGTAAGATCAAGAACGAATTATATTAATGTATCCCTAGTCAAATAGCTCCTGTTGCTAAAAAAAGGGAAAAAAAAAAATTAGAAACCATAAATAAAAAATAATAATTCACCAAACCAACTTGATTGTTTTTTGTTTTTAAAAAACCATAAAAACCGAAATGTCATTTCAGTCCGAGTGTTTTTTTTTTAGGACCGAATTGCCATTTCGGTCCGAACCGTTTTCACGTATTTAAATAAAATGATGTAGTTGTTGGTAAAACTTATGAAACACCTCGGACTGAAATGACAATTCAGTCCGGAAAAAAAAAACACTTCGGACCGAAATGGCATCTTAGCTCTTATGATTTTTGTAAAAAACAAAGCAATCAAGTTGGTTTGATAAAATCTTTTTATTTATTTATGGTTTCTAAAAAAATTTCTTAAAAAAGGGGGGAAACAGAAAAGAAACGCTGGAGACCACACTCTTCTTAATCAATTATATATTGATTGCACTTATTGACTTTTGACCACTATTTAACCTAAATGAAGCTAATACATGCATCAACCTAAGATATACATAATTTATGGAAAATATTAAATATCACATTCTAATGTTTATATGACTAAATTTAAGTTAAGAAAGCTTTGACGGGAAAATCAATTTTAATAGTGTTTAGTGACTAAATCGCGCCACTTCTCCCATCTTATCAAATTAAATGTCGTGTCGTTCGTCATTTTTTCCATCTTTTTTGTTAGTTCATTGCAGATTAGGCGCCGTCTCTGTTTTTAAGTACGGATCTTCTGTGGCAGTAGTTTTCATTATCTGCTGAAATGAACCAACCGCTTAGTTCCACAATATACAAACAATGAAACAACATGGATGTTGACAATCTAGTTTCCACAATCCTAATCTGTGTAAAACCAGAAAAGGTTTTCCAGCGTAGTCAACAGGTATCTCCAAGCAATCGGTTTGATTTGAACTAATCCCTCGAATGACCTTTAATAAATTCAAAAGCTGAATGAAGAAAATCAAACAAAAGAAATTAAATAAATATATTGTATAGGAAAGACATGACAAGCAAAACTGTTAGGAGTTCCAAAGAATCCAAAGAAATCAGCAAGAAGATTTATTTGACCTGCACATTATTTTCTATATTAACCCGATGTCATTGGCATATTCTGACCCAACACAAATTTGAGAAAGTGTGTTCAAGTATTCAACAATTTTTAACATAGGTTCAAGATAAAGACCAAGTAAAGACTAATAAATACTGGAGATAATAGAGCCCTTTTTTTGCAAATGGAAGTATATAACAATATTATACAATTTGGAAAATTAAGTAATGCCTTGACGGACACCCTGAATGTCCTCTATCTATAAATATCAGCCCATTTATTTTTTGTTTAACTTGAAAAAAAATAGACAAGTATTTATTTTGATTCACATAAAGCTTGTGGTTTAATTTAAGTGAATATGTATACTCGAGAAACTTTAAATAATGAGATTGAAAATTTAAAACATTTGTTAAAATACGTCTTAACCGCTTTCAACAATTAATTTAAACCAAATTAGATGGATGTTCATTTTATTTCAAATGATTATATACTGCAGTCTGCAGTTGAAGTGAATAGAAAAGCACGCATGAGTAAAAATAATAGGTATTTCTAAGGTGTATAGAAAACCACGCATGAGTAAAAACTCCAAAGAATAGTTATCTAGACCGAATGATCGATAATCACTATTTCCTTTTCGGTAATGCTGAGTACTCAGATAAAACACCAAAATGTTTAAAATTTTAATTTGGAAATAGCTTTATGCTCTTATCAAAATGATTGAAGGAGCCACAAGAATCCTATCATGTACAAACATTTATGAGTGAGTCTATGGTACTATGCATAGCACGGATTAGTCCGTACTACGGAGCTATATTTTCATTTTAAAAATTCTAATGGTCGATCCGAACTGTTCAACGTGACTCCCACATGAATATATACTTATAGACTAAATTTTATATTTTTCGAATTTTTTTACTATATTGTAAGATAAGTAGAAAATCACTTGATCTGAAAATTCTGGACCATCCAAAAACAGTGATTTTCTACCTATCTAAAAATATAGTAAAAAAATTCTAAAAATAGAAAATTTAGCCCACAAGTATATTCTCATATGGAAATCATGTTGAACGGTTCGGATCGACCGTTAGAATTTTGAAAACAAAAATATTGATCCATAGTACAGACCAATCCGTGCTATGCATAGTGCCATAGACTCACTCAACATTTATACTAAACCCTTCACAAATAGTAATAATAAGAGAAGAATGCATTTACTGATAAAGAAGTGAAGAAGAATAATGAAACATGCTAATTTTTCTCTTCTATAGGATTGCACGGTTATATGAACAGATGAACTAGTTAATTTGTAAGAATATTGCCACTAATACAGTTGACTGGTTACATTGGTTACCAGACTTAGAAGTCGAGACAATATGATATCAGGAAAACAAAAAATAAATTAAAGAATGAATCCCAGTTCGACTTTTCACTGTTGATTTTTCTTTGATTAGCAATGAGAAAAATCGATACAAATAGTCAGACGATAAATCACTCAAAGTTTTTTACTTTCAAAAGGAAAAACAATAAAGAAATCACTTAATCACTTGCGTATTTTGCTTTGGGCTGCTTTAATGGAATTGTTAGATTAAAGTGCATATAACTAAAAAATTACTTAATCACTTTCTCTAAATTAGATATATCCTCTTTTAAAAAATTAGAAAGAAATTTTGCATAGAACTGCAAACCTATCATGCACCAATGTCTGCTGACAGACATCGTCTCTCTCCGGAGAGAAGGTTGCCGCTTTTTTTTTTTTTCTGAAATTAAGAGGACATTGTCCAAAAAAAAAAGATTTGTACATCAATAAATTTTTTAATGATAATAGCTTGCAGCTGTACACTTTTCTCTTAGTACAAAAAGAGGTAAATGTACTCAGGAATTTCCAAGATTCTAGCTATATCAAGTCATGGGCAATGTTGCCTCTTTTGCACTAGAAAAAAGAAAGAAAGGAATGTGAATGTCGGTAAAAACATTAGGAAACAGTGAAAAATCATTGGTTAACAGTGTTAATGTAAAATAGAAACAGAGATATTAAGGGGTGGATTATGTGCTCTGATATTTTGCAAAAAAAAAAAAAGGAGAAAAAATTCCACACCCCTTGAAGATTTGAAGATAATTTTCTTGTACCAATCATCAGCTATATTTACATACCGAGAGTACATCCCTGTACCTTACAGCATAAAAAGATGTGCTGCCGGCAAAAGAATAGAATTGTCCCTACATGCCTTCTCACTGCCCTTTCTTCTCTATGACAGTTTCATGATACCATGCAGAAAACTTGAATTACCTGCAGATGTATTTCATGCGTTGTTTCATAAGCTTAATGAACGACATTAAGAAACTTGGAAAATTTTGAGATGCTTGCTCTTACAGCACAAGATATCTATTATGCACAACCTCAAATATCCTACAGGAGTGTAAATTGACAGAATAAATTTGATTGTACCAGCAAAACAGAAAAAACAGTAAACACACTCTCTGAACTAGGAAAAGAAAATGAATGATATATTTCTAATACCCTTTCTTTTCATCTATACTGTAAGATTGAGCATTAGCCATATGTCAAAATCTAAAAGGTGCAGAACATTTAGAGATCTCTCACATGGGTGTACAGGGAGAGTTCCATAAACCTTTACAAATTGAACTGACATATGAAAACGTTTATCAAGTAAAAAAGGCAACTCACCCTTAGAGTGTGCAAGATGTGTCAGCTTGTACATGGTATCTGTCAAGACGTGTCTCCTTTCTCATACTGATCGCACCAAAAATTGACACGAAATAATTTGAAATTCAACCATCTCCTTTGCTTCTCAAATTACACATGAGAACATATACACGAGTAACATGACAAGCTTCCTGATAATACCCCTTCTTCCAAAGTGCATTAAACAAGAAGTCATACATCCCATAAGGAGCAATAATGCCCTCTTCTGTCATTTCCTTAAAAACCTCAAACGCCCCTAGAACCTCCCCACTAATGCACTGAACCTTAATTAGTATATTAAATGGCACATGATCCATGTCTAACTGTTGTTTTTTTACCTGGTTAAGCAGATCTCTTGCTTCTTTAATTTTTTTCTTCAAACAAAGGCCCCTTATCAATTCTGTATAGGTCACTATGTCAGGTTTATAGCCCTTCTTTAGCATTTCCCAATATAATTTCCATGTGGAGGAAATGTAACCTGAGTTGCATGCCCCAGTTATCAGTATATTGTAAGTTACTAAATCGGGTAAAAAACCATTGGCAATCAGCTGTTGTTTGATAGACAAGGCTTTTAAAAAACTACCCCCTTTTACCTGTGCATGAATAAGCGCATTGTATGTCAGTAAATTTGCAGTAATACCCTTAGAAAGCATTGTATTTCTTAACGAGTATGCACCGACTAGATCTCCGGACTTTGCATGGCCGTTTATTAGAAGATTCCAAATGTGGGGACCATCTACTGATGAATGATTTAATTTATTAAAAATGTTTAATGCTGCACTGATATGTCCTTTTTTGCATAGGCCATGAATCAGGGACTTATATGTAATTTTATCTGGCAAAACACCTTCTCTTAACATCTTCTTGTAAATATCATATGCCTCCTTTATTCTTCCTTCTTTTGATAAAACATTTACAAGAGTGTTAAAGGTCACTACATCGGGGACAATCCCTTTCTTCATCATTTCTGACAAGTATCCACATGCAACTTTTACATCCATGCCCGAACAAAGGCCATTAATTACCACATTGTATGAAACAAGGTCCCTGTTAATACCATTTTGCGGCATTTCAAGCCAATATTTAAGGGCCTTTGCAATATTGCCAACCTTAAAGGATGCATCCATCAAAATTGTGCAAGTTACTAATTCTGTATCTTCCTCCTCCTTCAAAATATCCCTTAATAGTCTCTTTCCATCTTCCACTAGTCCTATTTTGCCAAGGGATTGCAAAAGTATGTTACATATAACCCGATTAGGTTGCACCCCTTTTTGGGCCATAGAAGAAACAATTTTCAATGCCTTATCAATGGACCCCACACGGCAGTGACCCTTAACTAGAGTGCTGTAAGTCACTAAATTGGGGCAGAGACCAACACATGGCATCAGGTCAAGAAGCCGTGTGGCTTTTTCTAATTCACCAGTGTTACAAAGGCCATTCATTAGCACATTACATGTGTAGAGGTCAGGGCCTGGGTTTTTCTCGGTCAAAATTGTAAGTAATTGAAAAGCCGACAAAACCTTTCCTTCATAGCATAGTGACCTAATAAGGGCACAATCTTGATCGTGGATTTGAAATTTGGAAGTATTTTCCAAATTCAGAATATTTGTAACACCTTCATACATGGTACATCTTCCTATGATTGTTACAGTTTCCCTGGAAAAAGAATCATAAATTAATGAAGTTAACATATAAACAAACAAGAGTGAGGCTATGGTACTAAGCATAGCGCGGATTGGTCCGTACTAGGGATCAATATTTTTGTTTTCAAAACTCTAATGGTTGATCCGAATCGTTCAACATGGTTTCCATATGGGACTAAGCATAAATTAATGAAGTTAACACATAAACAAACAAGAGTGAGGCTATGGCTAAGCATAGTGCGGATTGGTCCATACTACGGATCAATATTTTTGTTTTCAAAACTCTAATGGTTGATCCGAATCGTTCAACATGGTTACCTATGAATATGTACTTGTAAACTAAATTTTACATTTTTTAGGTTATTTTTACTATTTTTTTAGATTGGTAGAAAATCACTGTTTTTGGATGGTCCGGAATTTTCAGATCAAGTGATTTTCTACCCATCTAAAAAATAGTAAAAAAATTCTAAAAAATGTAAAATTTAGTTTACAAGTACATATTCATATGGAGACCATGTTGAATGGTTCAGATCGATCATTACAACTTTCAAACTGAAGATTTGAGTCCATAGCACGAACCAATATGCGCTATGCATAGTACCATGGCCTCACTCAATCAAACAATGTAAATTACAACTATTTTAGTATGGCTTGTTTATAGGGCTTTGCTAGAAATAAAAAAATGCCAGGTACAATTTGCTATCGATGAGAATTTGAAAAAAATTGGCATAGTTCTAACTTGTAACATGCTCAATAGTTCATTTTGTGCTTGTTCAGTATCATTATCATATACGTCAGTCATGGCTAGTACTGGAAAGGTAGTTGTCAGAATTTGAGCAGCAGATTTGTTTTTGCCTGACTTAAATTTATGTTGTGTTTTTTCTAACGAAGTCTAGCATATTCACGAGCTTTCATCATTATTCATATCATGATCAGGTGGTCTACATAGGTACCAGCTCACTAGTGCAGGATACAAATCAAATTGCTTTTTTAGTTCTGATAAAATGTAATATATAACAAAGGTAATAGAATAAATGAAAATTGTGGAAAAAAAAAGGAAATTAAGCTCACCTCATTTTCTTGAGCCTTTCCATAGTATTAACTAATACAGCGTCAAGTACATTATACACAGCTGGTTGATTGATCTCATTTCCATGTCCAGGCTCTCTTTTCCAGTTTTGGTTCTTTACAAATCCACTCAGGTTGATCTGGTACGGCTCGTCAAGATGCAATTCCGGGCTTTTGATCCGCATAACAAATTATTAAATTGAATAATCAGCACTAAGAATATAAGAACAACAAAAACGGAATGCAGACTTTTTAAGTATTAACGGGTACCCAGATTGGATATCGGATTCTGGCGGAGGGAAGAGGAGCCGAGAGAAGAAATCGCCAATGCCACGAAGGGAAAGGAGGTTTTTTAGATCCGCACTGATTATTCGAATCAATTGGTTCAGCTCTATGCCTGTGGCGATCGACTGAGAAAGAGAAAATAAACAATAATAGTAAAATACTGAGACATTATGTTGTAATGGATTGAGAAAACAAAAAAAAAGAAAAGAGAGAGAGAGAGAAATTCACCATGGAGTGGACGGGAGGGATCGACAGAGACGGCGAGAACAGAACCCTAGTAAACCAAGGAGGGAGACCGGGAGCTGGACGGGAACGGATTATGTCCAAAGGGCTTTGGACAAACTTTGTCCAAAAGCCGGTTCTGCACCGTCCATATGCGTTAAGTTCATGCGAGTGGATTAAGAACTTAATAAATTTAAGGGTAATTATATCTTCCCCCATCTATCCATCCTCCATTTCATCTTCCAACTAACTAACTATCTTTTCTAACTATAATTCAAAATTTTAACTACCTAATGGCCCTACAAATTAATTACCCAATTTTCTCCATTTATTTCTTTCCTCTTTCTCCCTCCCTCTCCCACCTCTCCCACCTCTCCCTCTCCACCTCCGCCTCCACCTCCGCCCGCCTCTCCCACCTCTCCCTCTGCGCCTCCGCCCGCCTCTCCCACCTCTCCCTCTGCGCCTCCGCCCGCCTCTCCCACCTCTCCCTCTCGGCCTCCCTCTCCCACCTCCACCTCCGTCTCCCACCTCCCACCTCCGCCTCCTCTCTCTCCCACCTCCGCCTCCGCCGGAGTAGATCCATCACTGTCGACCGCCGGGTCAGATCCGCCTCCGCCGGGTCAGATCCGAGTTATTTGCAAAGAACAAAGCTTCATTAATGGTGAATTTGAACAGTGCGTACTAAGTACATATGGATGAATACTTAATGTTTTAGAGATGAATACTTCAACGTTTATGGATGAATACTTAATATCTTAGGCATAAATACTTTAACTTATATGTATGAATACTTGATATCTTATGGATGAATACTTTTTATTTGTTTGGTATGCACATATGTTTGTAATACTCTTGGTACATTAACTATTTACACTTACACGATGAGGATGAATACTTGCATGACGAGGTGTGAATACTTGTGCAACGGACAACTCGAAAGTATGTCATCATGGATCTCATTTGAAAGAGAAAATTGTGTAGAAGACATTCGTGGTTTTAGATTTGCAAAATTCCTCACAGATCGTCAGAAATATTGGTTAGATTGAACGGAGAAAAAAAAACCCATCTCTAAAAACGTGTAATACTCTTGGTACATTAACTATTTACACTTACACGATGAGGATGAATACTTGTTTAATGCGGGATGAATACTTGCATGACGAGGTGTGAATACTTGTGCAACGGACAACTCGAAAGTATGTCATCATGGATCTCATTTGAAAGAGAAAATTGTGTAGAAGACATTCGTGGTTTTAGATTTGTAAAATTCCTCACAGATCGTCAGAAATATTGGTTAGATTGAACGGAGAAAAAAAACCCATCTCTAAAAACGTGTAAAAGATGAGTGATTGATGTGTCCAAATATGCTTCTATTGCAAAGATGAATACATTTATATAGATGGATGAATGCTAGTTGTGTTACAGATGAATACTTTTTTTGCAAATTTCTAAAATGAGCTGAAGGTAGTTAGAAGTCCCCCACTTAATTAATGTACTGACGGTTATGCGGTCCCCCACTTAATTAATGCTCTGACAGTTGTGCGGTCCCCCACACATGTTGTTTGTCCCCTACTTTCTTGTTGTAATATATCCAAATTTGTTTCTATTGCAAATGTGAATACCTTCATATAGATGGATGAATACTAGTTGTGCTACATATGAATACTTCTGCAAATTCCTAAAATAAACTGACAGTTATAAATTCTAACTAACTAACTACCTTAATTAATGCAACTGACGGGGGATGAAACGGGGGATTGTTCACGGGGGAGAGCTAGGCGGACCCTAAATTTAAATAGTGCCGTGAATTTAAACGTTATAGTAAAATTGATACGGATCGGACGGTTTAGGTTCGGCTATTGGTACGACCTTATCCAAATCTCCCAATTTTTTTATTAATATTCACAATTAAATAGAAAAGTACATAAATGCTTGTGATTTTTGAATTTTTTTAAAATGTCCAAACGGCCGAGAAGTTCAGCGTGGACTGTCAGGATTTTTGACGATTCAGAAAAAAATTGGACCGTCGAAATTCTCAGCGGTTACGGAATGAGTCCAAATTGAACTACTACTTTTAAAGATTTATAAACTCTAATTTCTACTTACGTTCAGATCACAAGTGCATGATCCTACCGTGTAGTATGATTGGGGTGTCGATCTACAGGAATAGTGTATTAGATTATAAACAATTTTCACTAGTTTAGGTTCTCAGGGGATTTTACAAATTTGATGCGGTGGCGCTAATTGTGCCAAGGTTCGAATTAAACAATAAATAAAGGACCTCTAGGGTTCAAGTTCTATCCTTCTTAATTATACAAAATATAAGTTTCGACGTCTCTCTACGTCGCATACGGCACTATCACTGTCGCATGCGGCCTAGATTGTTCCACAGCTACCCCCCGCATACGGCACTGTCACTACCCCGCAAGGCGTGCTGGGTTCTTGCTAATGCGATTTGAAAGGTTTTCCGATCTTGCGATCGGCTTTTGGGCTACCAAGGCTAAAGTGTTTACGTAAGTATATTATTTTCCTATACTACCCCGCAGTTGAAATATCCCAAAGACCCTACCTAATCTAGGTGTTTCCTAATATAATCTAAATTGACAATTTACGTTATCCTACCAAGGGAGCCCATTGGGTTCTAACCTTAGTCTTTGAACCGCTGCCAAGCCTCGTTAGCCGAAGTATTCTAACCTATTAGTATGTGGAGGACATTGGCATATAGTAGATAGAACTATGTATGCAACGATTTAATAAAAATGATTCAAATAATAAAGTAAACTCAAATCAACATAAACAAAACATAAACATATATTAAAACATAATTAAGAATTCGATTACAACCCTCACCCTAGAGATGAGAAGTTTAGCTTCTCATGGCCATGTCAAAATAAAAGAAATAAAACAAAGAGAACATAAATTACAACCCAATTGAAGATGGATGAATCTCTGCATCCTTAGATGACGCATTATTCTTCTGCTTGGCTTACGGTGGCTACCATTCTCTCTCTAAGTAACTCTCTAACCTAACCTAGCAATGAGAATTGCTAATCTCTATTCTATGGACTTAACACAATTAAACACACACTAAACCTAATTACAAAAGGGATATTTATAGCCTTCCTAAATGAAAGGGGAAGTAGTGGAAGTAGTGGAGAACGTGGAAACTTGGAGTGCACTCCAAGTTTCGGTAGATGGAGCCAAAAATAGCAAAGATAACTTGGCTCTGAAGCAATCGCGTCCTTCTAGAAGAATTATGCCGAAAATAACATCAACGGTGAAGATTTGATCAGAATCAAAACAGTCCACAGATTGAGTCCATGGATCGTGCAGCCTAAGAGTATGCCGCATGCGGCATAGGTGAACCCGCACGGCTTCCTGACTTAGCGGATTTTGTTGTATTTTCGATATTTAGTATGTTGTACACTTCGTGTAAGGTGTTGCATGCTTCATGTAATGCCCTGATTTGATGTTATCTCCGGAAATAGCCTAAATATGACACTTCTGCTTTGTTTTTGGCCTAAATAGGCAATTTTCTCCAAAACTGCCAAAATAGCTTAAAAAAACATTTGCGGTAAATAAATTGGAAAAATTGCTACCTTGCATTTGCTTTTGGCCATTTTCCGCAAGAAAAGATAGTGATTTTCACTATATTTTTTAGTATCATCATTACGTTAATATCATTTTCTTTGATTTGACATACAGAGCCGAATCAATTTTGTGATTTGACATTTAATGTTTGGATTTGTGATTTTTCAAAATAAGAAGATTTTACAAATTGTTTTTATTTTTCTATTAAAATATTAGAAATGTTTTTATATTTCTTTGAAAATAGATTGAATACTATAAAATTGAATTTACTAAAAAGACTGCGACAAATAACCCGGATCAACATTTTTCAGTCAGAATTTTTTGCAGCTGTAAGAAAAATTATAATATTTCTTTGTGTGTTACTGGAAAAAAATAAAAAAAATTGGATCTGAGTTATTGATCCCGATTCAAAAGTCATTTCTGTGTAAAAAAAGAAATTATCGTGGTCTTCTAGTACATTTAAATTCTAAGGGCATGTTCGGATGTCATGGGATTACAGGGAATGAGATTTGACAGGACCAGGAACTCACTTTTGAAAAAGTGAGAACTCACAGGTACGGGTACTCACATGATATATTATGAGAATGTGCTGAATTGAGTGTTCAGTTGTACTTTGAGATTAGTTGTGAGAAATCTTATTTTATTTTAAAAATATGTATATATCTATTCAAAATACGTTTATTTATATCTTTGAAATTATTGTGTGTATTTCTTAATCAATATGAACCTTCTTCTTTAATACCTCATGTTTTAATAGTTAACTGTCAAAATATGGAGTAATAAATATGAACCTTCTTCTTTAATGCTTTCATTTTTATTCAAAATTAATTTCAATTTTTGTTTCAATTCATCCTTTTTTTTGCTATTTCAATCAATTTTTGAGTAACTACAAAACTATTCATTTCTAATCATTTAATTCCATTTTAATATTTCAGTACAAAAGGAACCTTATTTAATCTATTGAATTATTGAATATAGAAGTGATCTTGCTTCCATTCTAACAACTGTACGCATGGACTAGAGTATCAAAATATAACTATATATAACCACAATCTATGCTATTTCCATCAAATGTGTTTCTTCAGTTGTTCAATTTCTATGTACTTGGCTTTGAGTTCTATTACAATATCATATATAATCACATCCCATGCCAATTGAAGATAAAACTGAAGTACCAAAATTTCTAATTGAAGACATCAACACAAGCCACCAATTATTGGCACATGTACCAGTTTAATGGTAACAGTCAACTGCCTACCACCCTAAAAATAGTTATTTACCGTACATTCTTAAAACAAGAAAGTAAAATTAATATTTATATCTTACAGCACATACATAATAATCAAGATATATACTAGAGCAGAAAACACAAAATGAAAGAG
>JAJGRW010000048.1:101362-184652 GCA_025461045.1 Carex parvula | reverse complement strand
TTAGCAACCTGCTACTCATTTGGGAAAAAAAGAAAGAAAAAAAAATAAAAAAAAATCAAAATATAGGATATTCAGAAATCTTGAGCGAGAAATAAGATATGAACTATATTAATTTAATATTTTTAATTTTATCATATGTTTTCAATTGTAACAATTGAATATTTAATGAGTGATGCATGTACCTACTTATTTTTTTTGGAAGTTTTGAATTCATTTAGTACAAAGTTAAGCGTTAAAACAATTAACCTTTTATTTGTGTCCAAATGTGCTAAAATACAGAAAAAAATTATATAAAATTTATCTTATTTTAAGAATTGACATTTTTCGACATATAATTTTTATCTGAATCAATACGCTGGAAACAACCTAAAATTTGAAAAATAATAACTAAAATTACTTAATGACGTAGTCGATCATCTTATAAAAGAAAAGGTTGGGAGATGACAATGGTTTACCCTCTATGTTGGAAGCTAAAAGAGACATTTTTGTAATTAATTTATACTCTTACCTCCTATCATTAGCCTGCGACTAGGGGTGGCAACGAGTTGGCTTGTTACGAGCTGGGCTCAACTTGAATTCGTTATGAGCTGGCTCGTCCAAGTCACGAGCGAGCTGACTTTAGGAGTCCGAGCTGAAATCTCAGCTTGAAATCTTTACGAGCTGGACCGAGCTGGCTCGTTTGGTCTAACTGGACCCTGTTTTAAGAAGAAAATAATTTATACAGACTTTTTGGACCGAGTTGGACTTAGCTGGACAATATAAAATGCACACAAATTCATACAAATGCACAAATTGATGCCTAGCCGAGCTAGCTCGCGAGCTGACGAGCGAGCTAGGCCCCAACTTGAACTCATTAATTCTGAACCAAACTAGTGCGAGCTGGCTCGTTAACAGCTCGATCCAATAACGAGCGAGCTGTTATCGAGCGAGTCACGATCGAGCCACGAGCTACGAGTTTTTTTGCCACCCCAAGTACGACCATTAATAAACGAATATCAGAACTTCATTTATACCCTTCTAAGACATTAAATTACATATCACCCTTCCTGAGTTAGTGAATTATCACATTCACTCAAATAAAATTAATAGTTTTTGAGTACCGAATATCGATTGAATAGTTTGCCCTTAAACCTTATTAACAAAACATGCCTATTACTTTTCTGTAAGAGACCTTTTTCTATTCTACTTTTATTTTTGGATGAAATATTTTTTTTTTTAAATCCTGTTATGTATTATATTGTTTCTGTTATCATAGTAGACTCTATATTTATGATGAAATTACACATTATTGGCAACACGTTGCATTGTATTTTGAGGTAAATTTGTAGTGATAACTCAATTCTTAACACTTTTAAGCGATACTTGACTTAATTTATTCCATTTATCTGTTAATATTTATTTTGTCCCTTTTAAATGTCATTGTTTATTTTAATTCAAAATTTACATAAAGTATGACTTGATTTATCGCGAACCTCAACCTAGTTACAATTTACAACATCATGTTTGAAGAATTAACAACCTGTGGGCAACGAAAAATCTATTTCAAAATCTTTTTAGGCTATATAGAATTTACCAGGTGAAAATGTTGAAATTATAATTATGTAAAACAATATGTTTTCGTACAATTTTTTTACAAAAACACAAACGTGTGTACTTGATGGAGTTTAGATTAAAAAAAAAACAACATAAATTTTATTTGCCCCAAAATAAAATTGAATAATGCTATGAAAAAACACATAAAAAATGGAGCAACCTAATAGATATATGGATGTCATTGACTGGCATTTGGTCAAATTTTGCTATATTTTACTGTTTAATGATAGATACAATACAATGGATCAAGTTGGTGACCAAGTTGATGAACTTTGTGGAGTTTACCTTGTATTTTATGAACCAATCAATGCATCCAGTAAAGAGCCAGCCCAGCCTACGGGCAAAAAATGGAAAATATAAAAAGAAGAAAAGATAAAAAACACCCATTCAATCAACTTGGTTCAGTGAACCTCAATTAACTTGGAATAAGATATTTAGAATTTAAAAAGTTTTCTCTATCTCAGGTTTGGCCCCAGCATCTTTCGGTTGAGAGCTCCAATTCCCAAAATAGTTGACCTTTATATTATATGGACATATTTTTGGTATAATTTATGTGTATTTCTCTCAAAAAATTTCTAATTACAAAACTATAGATATTTCGGATAATTTCAGTGAGAGATACATTTTAGTTACATGATATTCTCTGTATTATTAAATCCATCAAAAGTTTGTTATATAAAAGCAAAATAATATTGTTATTAAGATTATTAACAAATTATATTAATGTATCCTAGTCAAATAGCTCTTATTGCTAAAAAAAGAGGGGGGGGGGGGGGGGGGGGGGGGGTGGTGCGGAGTAGAAAAGAACCCGGAGACCACACTTATAAATAAATTATATATTGATTATATATACTTATTGACTTTTGACCAGTATTTAACCTAAATGAGCAAATACATGCACCTACTTAAGATATTCATAATTTATAAAAAAAAAAAAAAAAAACCACATCCTAATGTTTTAATAATTAAATTTAAACTAAAAAAATTGACGGAAAAATCTATTCTTAATTAGTGTTTAGTGACTAAATCGCGCCACTTCTCCAATCTTATCAACTTGAATGTACCGTTCGTCATTTTTTTCATTTTCCATTTTTTAGTTCATTGCAGATTAGGCGACGTCTCTGGTTTTAAGTACCGATCCTCTGTGGCAGTAGTTTTCATTATCTGCTGAAATGAACCAACCGCTTAGTTCCACAATATACAAACAATGAAACAACATGGATATGTTGACAATTTAGTTTCCACAATCCTTATCTGTCTAAAACCAGAATAGGTTTTTCTAGCGTAGTTAGCAGGTATCTCCAAGCAATCTGTTTGAGTTGAATTAATCCCTCCAACCACCTTCAATTTCCCGAAATTTTTATCAATATCGAAAATAATTAAAAATTTTCACAATCTACACTCTGTCGTCGAAGAATTCAAAAAATACCCAAACCGAAGAAAAAATTTCCGGTTTTAAGTCTTCTTTCCAGAAATTACATTCCCGGTTCCAGCTTTTGCAAAATTGAAGATTAAATTCCAGTGCTAGAACCGGAGATTAAATTTCCGATTTCAGAGCCTGAAATTGAAAATTTAATTCACGGTTGTAGGACTGAAAATTTAATCTCCGGTTTTAAACATACCAAACCGTGTGAGCTGTTTGATACTCTTGGTTCTCTGTGGCAGCTTTTAATCATACCAAACCGTGTGAGCTGTTTGATAGATGAACCCTAAATTATAATGTCAAGTTCATGATTTGTGATAATAATTTGTGGTTTTATAAAATAAAAAATATATTTAATATTGATATTTCTCTAAGATATATAAAATAATTGTAAATGTTATTAATATTATTTGTCCAAATAAAGTATTGTCCAATACATCGAACAAATTGGAGAATAATTTGAAAAGTATTGAAAAAATAATGTAAGTATTAAGAGTGATGTTATAGTACCATGCATAACACATATTGGTATGCACTATAGATCGATATTTTCATTTTCAAAGTCTAAACAATCAATATGAACCGTTTAACATAACCTCCATATAAAAATGTACTTGCAGATTAAATATTACATTTAAAAAATACTATCTTTTTAGATATGTAGAAAATCACTTGATGTAAAGATTCTAAACCATTCAAAAGTAGTGATTTTTCTATTAATCTAAAAATATAGTAAGAAGTTTCTAAAATAAATAAAATTTAATCTGCAAATGCATTTCCATATATGGAGATCACGCAGAATGATTCAGATCAACTGTTTGAATTTTGTAAACAAAAATATTGATCCATAGTATGAACCAATTTATACTATGCATAGTACAGTAGCATCATTCTAAATATAATCCAAATTATTCAATAATCTTCTTATTATGTTTTAAACAAATACAAAAAAACTACAGTGAAAGCCATCTGAAAGACAAGTGATAAGGTTTTCTACTAGAAAGCAATTTCTTACAAGTCTTTTCAATGCACAGAGGATCCTAACTAGGTTGAAGTGCATGTGATGTGAGATTGAGGTTCGTCCAAATGCCTCTTCGTTTGACCAGTCTTCGCAATTTTGCTGTCGACGCTTCCAGAAAAATAATTTGCGGATGTAAAACCGGAGATTAAATTCGTTCTAGAACCGCGGAAATTTAAAATTTCCGGTTCTAGGTTCTAAAATTAGAAATTTAATTTTCGGTTCTAGAAATCAGAAATTTAATCTCTGGTTTTGGAGAGGCTGGAATTGGAAATTTAATTTCCGGAAAGGAGGTTTAAAACCAGAAATTTTTCTCCGGTTAGACATTTTTCGAATTCTTCCGTGACTGAATGTAGATTGTGAAATTGTTTAATTATTTTGGATATTAATAAAAATTTCGGTTGAATTTCTCAAAAGCTGAACGAAGAAAACCAAACAAAAGAAATTATATAAATATATTGTACATGAAAGACATGACAAGCAGAATTATTAAGGGTTCCAAAAAAATACAAAGAAACCAGCAATAAGATTTATGTGACCTGCACATGAATTCTATATTAACCCGATTGGAAAGACCCAACATAAATTTGTGTGAGTTCAAGTATTCAACAATTTGAACCTTAGCTCCATCATAAAAAGCATCTAAAAATAAATATACTGGAGATAATAGAGCCTTTATTCAAAAGAAAATATTCAACCAAATTATGCAATTTGGAAAATTTAGCAAAGCCTTGACGGGCACCCTGTTCGGTATCCATGCATGTATCAATGGGTTTGGAAAATTACATTCTTTGAAATAAAATTCCCTTGAATTGTTCGGCAACCTCGCTTATTCAGTATCCAAGGAAATTGTATTCCCATTCTCTACGTTGTTTTTCGTGAGAAAAAATAATCGAATTGGACCTCCTTTTTTTTTTTCCACGCGCTGAAGGATGAAGCATACGGTCGAGAGTTCGAGCTCCGCTCACGACTTCGTAGTCTCTGTGAAGATTTCAAAACAAGAAGGCTGAAGCATACGGCAATCCATCAATTTTTGATAGAAGGCTGAAGCGTCCGATCCATCAGAGAAGCGATGAATCCACGAGAATTGACAGGAGTAACGAAACAGGAACGAAGCATCCAACGATAATGATGATAGCGCCCCTTTGTTTCTCATTTTTTTTTATTTTAAGTTCTACTTCTGTTGTCCAGCTCCCTGTGAATTTCCTATTCTAATTACTTTTTTTCTTTTCTTGAATTTGTGGTAGAATATGTTCTAGGAACTAGAAATTAGATCGATGTGATAGTGTGTGGTACACTGGTTCAAGCACAAAATTACAGCAGAAGACAAAATTGGAATTGGTACACTGGTTCAAGCACAAATGAGATAATAATTGAACAAAGCACTAGGAGAAGGCCTAGCAATTTCTTTTATGTTTCTATTTTGAAGTCTAACAAAATCATATTAATATGAATTTGAAATGTACAATTATATAAATTTGAATTAGTATTTAGTATCAATATTCTTAATATAGTTTGATTTTAGCATACCATCTTCTACAAAAAATTTAATTGTAAAAATGATAACCAACTTCCTAACAAATTTTCATATATTCGCCGAACACATATATTTTATATTTTAAGTGATTATATACATAGTTAAAGTGAGTGTTCATTCTTGCAAAATATTTAAAATTTTAATTTAGAAATAGCTTTATGCTCTTATCAAAATGATTGCAGGAGCCATAAGAATCCGACCAAACATATATTAAACTCTTCACGAATAGTAATAACTAATAAGAGAAGATGGATTTACTGATAAAGAAGTGAAGATGAATAATGTAACATGCTTTTTTAGGATTGGTTAAACTGGTTACCAGTATACTTACAAGTCGAGATAACATGATATCAGGAAAAGAAAAAATTAATTAAAGAATGAATCCCAGTTCGACTCATCATTTTTTATTTTTCTTTGATTAGCAATGAGAGAAATCGATACAAATAGTCTGTTTTTTCTTTTTTGAAATCGATACAAATAGTCAGACAATAAATCACTCAAGTATTTTTCATTCAAAAGGAAAAAAAAAAATAAAGAAATCACTTGAACACTTGCGTATTTTGCTTTTGGCTGCTTTAATAGAATTGTTACATTTACGCCTTCTTCCTTTTCTTTTTAAATTTTTGGATAATAAATTTTATCTTTCCCTTCTGCCCTCTAGCACCCGGGAGTGTGCTTGCGTTTGGACCTTAGTATGGTTTATAGCAAAAAATTTAACTTGTCAAAATAAGGTTTTAATACATCATGAACGAAACAAGTGATAAACCACACATACAGATGATTGTTAGATCTTACAAGAACCAGGTTGAGACTCTACATGAGGAAGTTATTTTGCCCTTCCAAAAGCAAATCCTCAAAACTCCACAAATCAATTGAGTTCAATCCATCTTGACCCGTTTCGCAACCGAAAACCCCGTCAACTGCCTCATAATCCCCCATTTGCATGTAAGGAAATTCAAAATAATTTACATAAGGCTCAAAATCCAACTCACTAGCACTTGCTTCCAATGGAGCTAACTCCACCTCATTCAAGTCGGTTTTCACCAACTCTGACACCTCCGGCTTGGCTGCTTTCTGTTGCCTAGAAGGTTGAATTACAATAGGCTTCGTCTTTTGACGTTTCATCGGTTTTGTGCTCACTTTGAGAAAATTCACCTTGGCCTTGTTTCCATGGATGCGACGTGCCTCAGCATCATACGCGCGGGCTGCCTCCTCGGCTGAGTTGAAGGTACCGAGCCAGACACGAGTCCCCTTGTGTGGGTCCCTTATCTCAGCAGCCCATTTGCCCCAGGGGCGTTGACGGATGCCTCTGTACTTCTTCTGGGGGTTGGATTTCGATGAGACTGCTCGATCTGCCGATTATAAAAATGCAACACTCTATCATTAATTCTGTCTCCTATAATGCAAGTCATGTTAATCACAAATCATGATGTTGAAGTATATTATATTAAAAGGAAAAACATATTATTGAATGGTCTTATAATTAATTGCTGCGAATTTTCAAATTTCGACCATCTGTCTTTATTTTTAAATAAATAGAAAATTTATTGTAGTTTGAAGACGCCAAACTGCTGCAAAAATTCATATGAATATTGAATTTGTAAAAGATTAACTGTTTAATTGAATAATGTTAATACAATTGACAAACTAAATTTCTTTTGTGAATGATGTTAATGAGGCAATTCAACGAAGTTTAATGATATTTAATTAGTACTTCTTGCTAATCAATGAAATGAAACAGTTTTTCTGGTATGAAAAAAAATGAAGTACCTGAAGTGAATACAAAGGGTTTGAAATCAAAATCCTCTAATTCATCGAACTCGGAATCATCGTTGATATCTGAGAAATCATCAAATAAGTCACCGAAATCCTTCTCAAAATCAGGAATCACGCTCCTTCGCTGATTTTTCTTGCTTTTGCTGTCTGACAAGACAGAGTTGGCATGGGCAGCAGCCCGTCTGGCAACTGGCGACGGGATTAACTCTGAGATTATCGCACCACCACACATGTCTCCTTGTCTTTTCTATTGGGGGAAGAAAGGAATTCTTGTTTTTTTTTTAGTAAAAGGAAGGCTTTGCTTTGTGTTGGTTGGAGAGTGGAAAAGAGGCATATTTATATAAGGGAAGGCTAAGGTGCAAGTGTTAAGCGTGCAGGGGCCTAAGTTTTTGTGCTGTTTAATTAGTGCAAGAGGGGATTTAATTAAATTTGGTGGAAGGCTAAGGTGTAACTTGCAACTACGGATATCAATTGATGCAGGGACTAACTGGTACAGGTACTATTAATCTGAGTTTATCCGAGAAGCCATCTTTCTACTGTAGTATATCCACATTTTCTTTTGAGAGATAAAAATGATGAAGTTCTAACATTTCAATATCTATTTAATATTTATAAGAATCATATTTGAATTTCGAATCCACGACCTCTCACATAAAAAGTGTTGTCCATCGCTACTAGATCAAAGATAAATTCTTACCATATATCCACTTAGTTGTCCATCTTTTTATTTGTTAATTATAACTATATTTTTATTTAGTTTGATAAAAGCCCTTAACAGAATATTGACTTCAGTAACTTTTTGTTTTGTTTTGGAAAATAATTCTCTTTAATAATTGACACTTACAAATTAATTAAATAATGGAATAGAAGTTTGACAGTGCTTTATTTTCAGCTACAAGATCATGAATTTGAGGGTCACGAATACAAGATCTCCTGCTTGTGTTTCACCTCACAGTAAATTCCGGAAAAAAATGCTTAATATTTTTTAGTAAAAATTGAAAGTCAAGGTACTCAACTATTAAATATCTATAATAAATTTTTTCACTCGAGTTTTGAACATACCATTTGAAAAGAATGCTTAATTATTGAGTAGGCATCGGGCTTAGTGATTTTTGGAAAAAGAAAAAAAAAACAAATGAACTAGTGGGCTGAGGATATGCATCCGCTGCTTTTCTTGATAGAAAAGCAGGGAGCTGCTCGTCTCTTTCTCTCTGTATCTCTCTAAAAAAAAGAGAAGAGAGAGAGAGAGAGTCACGTGGGAGAGAGAGGAGGAGGAGAGAGATAGAGAGGCAAGCAGGAGAAGAGCAGTGGTTTGGCAAGCACCGGATCTCGTTCCGTGGGCTGAACTCTATACAACAAATATTGTTGGAAAAGCAAGAGTTTTGTTTTTCTCTGTCCAATCAATCAAATTTTTTAAATATTCCAGATTGTAATATAACAAATAAATCTGAATTGTTAAACTTATTTGAATAGTTGGTGAATCAGTACTTTCAAAATTTCATTAAAAAGGACATTCTTGTTGGGGAAGTCACTACGGAAGTGTTGCGAGCATACATCAATATCTGATCAAATGGAGATATAAAACACAAGAGAAGATATTACAACGAAAAAATAGAAAAGAAAAGAGACAAGATTTTACGTGGAAACACTTGCTGGAGAAAACTACGGAAGCACGACGCAAAATCACTATATTTGAAGTTTTTACAACCAAAATTTTTATTCATAGCACAGCTTAAAAAAAATAAACCAAGAAAATACCGTTTTTGGAAATTTCAAAATGTACCATGACCACATCAGTGTTGTGCGGACCCATTAATAGAGACCGCATAATACCGGTGC
Source organism: Carex parvula (assembly GCA_025461045.1). Classification (NCBI taxonomy): domain Eukaryota; kingdom Viridiplantae; phylum Streptophyta; class Magnoliopsida; order Poales; family Cyperaceae; genus Carex; species Carex parvula. The sequence goes on along the minus strand of JAJGRW010000048.1, from coordinate 175,466 downwards.
GGACCCTAAAATGAGGTCACACAATGCCGGAGCGGACCCCTGGAAAGCCTATATAAGGGGTCCGCTGGTTTCATTTTTTGTATCAATTCAAAAAAGTTTCAATCTCTTCAACCTCGGATAAATTCTCTTCTTCTTTTCTAGTTTTATTTTTTAGTTTAGAGTAGTAATTAGATTTAGGGTTTAGGTTTAGGTTTAGGATTTAGGTTTAGAATTTAGATTTAGGGTTTAGAATTAGATATTAATTTAGGATTTTGAATTAGAATATGACCAAAATTTAATTAGAATTGAATCAAATATTTATTGTTTGACCACTAAAATTAAGCTAGACTTGTACCAAAAATTAAATAGGTTTATTTAACTAAAATTAGTTGTTCTAGCACCAAAATTAATGGACTTGTACCAAAAATTAAATAGGTTTATTTTACCAAAATTAATTGTTTGAGTTAAATTAGACTTGTACTAAAATTTAATTAGGTTTATTTTACCAAAATTAATTGTTTGAGCACTAACATTAAACTGGACTTGTACCAAAATTTAATTAGGTTTATTATACCAAAATTATCATATTTGACCAAGTTGATGCACTGAGCCGCACATCAGGCCATGGGATCTCAGGCTACTCAGGATGCCGAGGTAAAATTGTAATTAAAATACATAACTGTGATTTTTTTCCAAATTTTTTGATTAACTAATTTGTAAATTACTACAGGGTGAGGAGGAGGGTCCGCTGGGGCTCAATATCTCCACAGATTTTGGCATAGAGGGAGATGGATTGTATTCTCCGGGTTACAGTCCAACTCAAACGGCACCTCCTGCCTATCAGCCAGGATATGTTCAAACAAAGCCCGTCCCGCAGTTCCCTGGACAGTCCTCACAGCAGGCATCATACCATTCGCTCCATGATGACCCCATTGCCAGACATGCGTATTTATTCACGCAGCCTGAGTCTGGACAGACTACGGTTTTTTATCCTGGAGTCCAGCAGACATCCGAGATTGAGGAGGTTCATGACGAGTCGGTTCAGTCTTTGAATGTCCAAGTGGAGGACTCTACAGACTCAGCAAAGAATGATGAGACGCCACTCTCCAGGCGGAGTCGAGAGTTCAGAAAGAAGAAGGCGAGGAATCAGACCGTTTCTCGACTCTTGGAAGAGTTCCCTTTTGGTTACAGCCTTACAGCAGAATCATTGTGTTATCCGATGAGGCTTTTGTTTTCATAGGATTAAGTTAGTAATTAAGATATCATTAGTAAAGGACCATGTTGTGTTGAGAGAATACCACTGGCAAGTTCCTGGTTTTCAATTTAGGATCTTTTGTAACGCAGTTTGTGTTCCCGCTGTGCTGTGCAGATGTCATTGGAGAAATATGCACAGAAAAGTGACCACACAGCATTCCACAAAACATTGTTCGTACGCTTTGTGTTTCCTAAAACCATTCAGTGTGTTGGAGGAAGCTCAAGACCGTTATTTAAGATAGTTATCTAGTAAATGCAATTAGGTCACTATGGTTACTGTAAATTCAGATTGCAAAAATATTACTATTTGATTTACCAATAAGTACTTTTGCATATAAAGGCATATACTTTAATTCCGATCTTATACTTCTTACTTTTTTGTAAATTTATATTTAATACTTCTGTAATTTCCAAAGCTGATCAATCTCGTCAACATGTTTTTTTTAACGACTAATCTAGCAGTAAAAATAACTTTTCTTTCTTATAATAATTGAACTAATTTAATTATTGATAATTCAAATATTGGGAGTTATTTTAAATTTGAAATGAGCTCCGGGGATCAATTTGGATAAACAAAAATGGATTGCCTAACTGACAATTCAAAGTAAAAAAATTTAGTAATTTCTGGTGAAATTTATTTTTAGTTATTGTTTAAATTGTGAAAGTAAAAAAATTTAGTAATTTTTGGTCAAATTTATTTTGGGTTATTGTTTATAATTTGAAATTTATGTGCTATTGGACCTTTTCCGCCACATTTTTTTTTAAATTGCAGAAATCATAGTTGTTACATTGTTGAAACAAATAGCGTAATCATATTCTTATTTTAAATTTTATGCATCATTTTTTAAGGTTTAGAATACACCAACGGTTCAAGGTTAAAATTTTAACAAAGCAGTTTTGACTTCATGCAACGTATAGAGTATAAAATCAAAATAGTGCTTGTAATTTGTACCCTGCATGAAGTTAAAATTACTCTTTGTTAAAATCTTTACCAAACAGTCCACCACTGCATGTTTGGAGATTTTCAACATATCAATATTTTGAGATGGAAAATTTGAGATCGGATTTAATATCTTTGTAGCTTTGTCCCAAAAATCCGGTTTGTGATATGGCATCCCAAGAGGCAATAATAAAAATGAATTGTTCATAGGATCATGCCAACTTGGTAAAAACTAACTGCCAACTTGTTCCCAATTGAACTAAAAAATTATTTATATTAGATTAATCTGTAATGTAAACATTGATGAACAAAAGACTTTTGGTAATCAACTCCCATAATTCATCATACATCATAGTAAATTTTGATGCAAAAAAATATTATTTCCTCACAAAAACAATTTTTGTATTTTTTTTATTATAATAAATTAAGACTGTAATAATGTACTGCAATAAATCGAATAATGTTGACTGTACGCCATCACATTAAAAGTTATCCATCCGCACTACTTGTTAAATACTTTAGTACGTAGTTAAGTTTTAAAGCCATATCAATTAAATAGATATAATTGTTTTGAGTACAAAAAATTTAATTGTTTTGAGTACCGAATATCGATTAAATAGTTGAATTATCACATTCACTGAAAATGTTGAAATTATAATTATGTAAAGCAATATGTTTTCGTACAAAAACGGAGCAACCTAATAGATATATGGATGCCATTGACAGGCATTTGGTCAAATTTTGCTATATTTTACTGTTTAATGATAGATACAATGGAATCAAGTTTGGTAACCAAGTTGATTTACTTTGTGGAGTTTACCTTGTATTTTATTAACAACTTGATAAAAAGAAGAAAAGATAAAAAGATTCATTCAATCAACTTGGTTCAGTGAACCTCAATCAACTTGGAATAGGATATCTAGAATTTAAAAGTTTTCTCTAAGAACATGAACCCTAGCCGCTTTGAGAGTTTCTCTAAGAACAGGAACCCTAGCCGCTTTGAGAGTTGAGAAACTTTAATTCTGAGTTCGAATGAGGGTGCGGTGAATTTATTTCACTCCCGTAGTATTTACTATAGCTATATATGAATAACGTACGTGTTTTTTTTGTTGTTGCCGATGACGATGATGCTAAGATATTGTCTCCCTCCTCTCCTTCTTCTTCTTCTTATCCTGCTTTTTTTCTGCCTTCCACACTGGTTGTTCCTCTGAGAGATAACTATCATAGTCCGATTGATTCAGTTTCCGGTTCAGTTTGATTCAGTGCCTTCTCAGCTGCACATTTCTCTGACCGATGACTGTTCCGGTTCGGTTAATTCAGTTCTCAGTCCGGTTTGATTCAGTGCCTTTTCAACTGCGATTCGGTGTAGCCTATCAGAAGAAACAAGACAAATAAGCGTACAGAGGAAATAATCACTTAGCTCCTATAATTACAATCAAACAAGGATAATCAAATTTGTATCCACAGGATGCAATTGTTCCTGTGTGTTTTTATTTGTTTTATAGCTGAATGCTTTCAAAGACACTCGTTGTCTAATATCATGTAATAACTATCCTGTAATTTTTTGAATTAATGCAAGTGCCTGCGGACTTTCAACCAAAAAATAAATTTCTCTAACCCAAGTTTGGCCCCAGCATCTTTGGAATGCGCTGGAGAGCTCCAATTCCCAAATAGCTGACCTTTATATGGACATATTTTTGATATAATTTGTGGAGTAGAACTAGGGTGCTCCTAAGCTCACCAAGTCCTTCGTGAGCGCGACTCTAAAACCTATCGAATTGACTTCAAACGACATTTTCAAACCGTTAGATGTTCAATCTATATTAAAATGTGCTTGGAGACCAAATTTTATATTTTTTGGAATTTTTTTACTATTTATTAAGATGGTTTGAAAATCGCTGTTTTCCAATGGTGCAGAATTTTAATAAAAACAGCGATTTTCAAATCATCTTAATAAATAATAAAAAAATTCCAAAAAATGTAAAATTTGGTCTCCAAGCACATTTTAATATAGATTGAACATCTAACGGTTTGGAAATGTCGTTTGAAGTCAATTTGATAGGTTTTAGAGTCGCGCTCACGGAAGGGCTTGGTGAGCTTAGGAGCACCCTAGTTCTACTCTAATTTGTGTATATTTCACTAAAAAGATTTCTAATTACCCAACTACTGATATTCTGGATAGTTCTCGTGTGAGTGATATTCTCTGTATTATAAACTCCATCAAAAGTTAAAATTATAACAAATTTATAATTATACCTATGGTTGATGCTTGATGAAAAACAAAATAATCTTTGTAGTAAGATCAAGAACGAATTATATTAATGTATCCCTAGTCAAATAGCTCCTGTTGCTAAAAAAAGGAAAAAAAAAAAAATTAGAAACCATAAATAAAAAATAATAATTTACCAAACCAACTTGATTGTTTTTTGTTTTTAAAAAACCATAAGAACCGAGATGCCATTTCAGTCCGAGTATTTTCTTTTGGGGACCGAATTGCCATTTCGGTCCGAACCGTTTTCACATATTTAAAAAAAAATGTAGTTGCTGGTAAAACTTCTGAAACACTTCGGACTGAAATGACAATTTAGTCCGGAAAAAAAAAAACACTTCGGACCGAAATGGCATCTTAGTTCTTATTGTTTTTGTAAAAATCAAAGCAATCAAGTTGCTTTGGTAAAATCTTTTTATTTATTTATGGTTTCTAAAAAAATTCTTAAAAAAGGGGGGAAATAGAAAAGAAACGCTGGAGACCACACTCTTCTTAATCAATTATATATTGATTGTACTTATTGACTTTTGACCACTATTTAACCTAAATGAAGCTAATATATGCATCAACCTAAGATATACATAATTTATGGAAAATATTAAATATCACATTCTAATGTTTATATGACTAAATTTAAGTTAAGAAAGCTTTGACGGGAAAATCAATTTTAATAGTGTTTAGTGACTAAATCGCGCCACTTCTCCAATCTTATCAAATTGAATGTCGTGTCGTTCGTCATTTTTTCCATCTTTTTTTGTTAGTTCATTGCAGATTAGGCGCCGTCTCTGTTTTTAAGTACGGATCTTCTGCGGCAGTAGTATTCATTATCTGCTGAAATGAACCAACCGCTTAGTTCCACAATATACAAACAATGAAACAACATGGATGTTGACAGTCTAGTTCCCACAATCCTAATCTGTGTAAAACCAGAAAAGGTTTTCCAGCGTAGTCAACAGGTATCTCCAAGCAATCGGTTTGATTTGAATTAATCCCTCGAATGACCTTTAATAAATTCAAAAGCTGAATGAAGAAAATCAAACAAAAGAAATTAAATAATATATTGTATAGGAAAGACATGACAAGCAAAACTGTTAGGAGTTCCAAAGAAATCCAAAGAAATCATGATTTATTTGACCTGCATATTATTTTCTATATTAACCCGATGTCATTGGGCATATTCTGACCCAACACAAATTTGAGAAAGTGTGTTCAAGTATTCAACAATTTTTAACATAGGTTCAAGATAAAGACCATATAAAGACTAATAAATACTGGAGATAATAGAGCCCTTTTTTTTTGCAAATGGAAGTATATATATAACAATATTATACAATTTGGAAAATTAAGTAAAGCCTTGACGGACACCCTGAATGTCCTCTATCTATAAATATCAGCCCATTTATTTTTTGTTTAACTTCAAAAAAAATAGACAAGTATTTATTTTGATTCACATAAAGCTTGTGGTTTAATTTAAGTGAATATGTATACTCGAGAAACTTTAAATAATGAGATTGAAAATTTAAAACATTTGTTAAAATACGTCTTAAGCGCTTTCAACAATTAATTTAAACCAAATTAGATGGATGTTCATTTTATTTCAAATGATTATATACTGCAGTCTGCAGTTGAAGTGAATAGAAAAGCACGCATGAGTAAAAATAACAGGTATTTCTAAGGTGTATAGAAAACCACGCATGAGTAAAAACTCCAAAGAATAGTTATCTAGACCGAATGATCGATAATCACTATTTCCTTTTCAATACTGCTGAGTACTCAGATAAAACACCAAAATGTTTAAAATTTTAATTTGGAAATAGCTTTATGCTCTTATCAAAATGATTGAAGGAGCCACAAGAATCCTATCATGTACAAACATTTATGAGTGAGTCTATGATACTATGCATAGCACGGATTAGTCCGTACTACGGAGCTATATTTTCATTTTGAAAATTCTAATGGTCAATCCGAACTGTTCAACGTGATTCCCACATGAATATATACTTGTAGACTAAATTTTATATTTTTTTCGAATTTTTTGACTATATTTTAAGATAAGTAGAAAATCATTGATCTGAAAATTCTGGACCATCCAAAAACAGTGATTTTCTACCTATCTAAAAAAATAGTAAAAAAATTCTAAAAATAGAAAATTTAGCCCACAAGTATATTCTCATATGGAAATCATGTTGAACGGTTCGGATCGACCGTTAGAATTTTGAAAACAAAAATATTGATCCATAGTACAGACCAATCCGTGCTATGCATAGTACCATAGACTCACTCAACATTTATACTAAACCCTTCACAAATAGTAGTAATAAGAGAAGAATGCATTTACTGATAAAGAAGTGAAGAAGAATAATGAAACATGCTAATTTTTCTCTTCTATAGGATTGCACGGTTATATGAACAGATGAACTAGTTAATTTGTAAGAATATTGCCACTAATACAGTTGACTGGTTACATTGGTTACCAGACTTAGAAGTCGAGACAATATGATATCAGGAAAACAAAAAATAAATTAAAGAATGAATCCCAGTTCGACTTTTAACTGTTGATTTTTCTTTGATTAGCAATGAGAAAAATCGATACAAATAGTCAGACGATAAATCACTCAAAGTTTTTTACTTTCAAAAGGAAAAACAATAAAGAAATCACTTAATCACTTGCGTATTTTGCTTTGGGCTGCTTTAATGGAATTGTTAGATTAAAGTGCATATAACTAAAAAATTACTTAATCACTTTCTCTAAATTAGATATATCCTCTTTCCGGAGAGAAGGTTGCTGCTTTTTTTTTTTTTCTGAAATTAAGAGGACATTGTCCAAAAAAAAAGATTTGTACATCAATAAATTTTTTAATGATAATAGCTTGCAGCTGTACACTTTTCTCTTAGTACAAAAAGAGGTAAATGTACTCAGGAATTTCCAAGATTCTAGCTATATCATCAAGTCATGGGCAATGTTGCCTCTTTTGCACTAGAAAAAAGAAAGAAAGGAAATGTGAATGTCGGTAAAAACATTAGGAAACAGTGAAAAATCATTGGTTAACAGTGTTAATGTAAAATAGAAACAGAGATATTAAGGGGTGGATTATGTGCTCTGATATTTTGCAAAAAAAAAAAAGGAGAAAAAATTCCACACCCCTTGAAGATTTGAAGATAATTTTCTTGTACCAATCATCAGCTATATTTACATACCGAGAGTACATCCCTGTACCTTACAGCATAAAAAGATGTGCTGCCGGCAAAAGAATAGAATTGTCCCTACATGCCTTCTAACTGCCCTTTCTTCTCTATGACAGTTTCATGATACCATGCAGAAAACTTGAATTACCTGCAGATGTATTTCATGCGTTGTTTCATAAGCTTAATGAACGACATTAAGAAACTTGGAAAATTTTGAGATGCTTGCTCTTACAGCACAAGATATCTATTATGCACAACCTCAAATATCCTACAGGAGTGTAAATTGACAGAATAATTTTGATTGTACCAGCAAAACAGAAAAAACAGTAAACACACTCTCTGAACTAGGAAAAGAAAATGAATGATGTATTTCTAATACCCTTTCTTTTCATCTATACTGTAAGATTGAGCATTAGCCATATGTCAAAATCTAAAAGGTGCAGAACATTTAGAGATCTCTCACATGGGTGTACAGGGAGAGTTCCATAAACCTTTACAAATTGAACTGACATATGAAAACGTTTATCAAGTAAAAAAGGCAACTCACCCTTAGAGTGTGCAAGATGTGTCAGCTTGTACATGGTATCTGTCAAGACGTGTCTCCTTTCTCATACTGATCGCACCAAAAATTGACACGAAATAATTTGAAATTCAACCATCTCCTTTGCTTCTCAAATTACACATGAGAACATATACACGAGTAACATGACAAGCTTCCTGATAATACCCCTTCTTCCAAAGTGCATTAAACAAGAAGTCATACATCCCATAAGGAGCAATAATGCCCTCTTCTGTCATTTCCTTAAAAACCTCAAACGCCCCTAGAACCTCCCCACTAATGCACTGAACCTTAATTAGTATATTAAATGGCACATGATCCATGTCTAACTGTTGTTTTTTTACCTGGTTAAGCAGATCTCTTGCTTCTTTAATTTTTTTCTTCAAACAAAGGCCCCTTATCAATTCTGTATAGGTCACTATGTCAGGTTTATAGCCCTTCTTTAGCATTTCCCAATATAATTTCCATGTGGAGGAAATGTAACCTGAGTTGCATGCCCCAGTTATCAGTATATTGTAAGTTACTAAATCGGGTAAAAAACCATTGGCAATCAGCTGTTGTTTGATAGACAAGGCTTTTAAAAAACTACCCCCTTTTACCTGTGCATGAATAAGCGCATTGTATGTCAGTAAATTTGCAGTAATACCCTTAGAAAGCATTGTATTTCTTAACGAGTATGCACCGACTAGATCTCCGGACTTTGCATGGCCGTTTATTAGAAGATTCCAAATGTGGGGACCATCTACTGATGAATGATTTAATTTATTAAAAATGTTTAATGCTGCACTGATATGTCCTTTTTTGCATAGGCCATGAATCAGGGACTTATATGTAATTTTATCTGGCAAAACACCTTCTCTTAACATCTTCTTGTAAATATCATATGCCTCCTTTATTCTTCCTTCTTTTGATAAAACATTTACAAGAGTGTTAAAGGTCACTACATCGGGGACAATCCCTTTCTTCATCATTTCTGACAAGTATCCACATGCAACTTTTACATCCATGCCCGAACAAAGGCCATTAATTACCACATTGTATGAAACAAGGTCCCTGTTAATACCATTTTGCGGCATTTCAAGCCAATATTTAAGGGCCTTTGCAATATTGCCAACCTTAAAGGATGCATCCATCAAAATTGTGCAAGTTACTAATTCTGTATCTTCCTCCTCCTTCAAAATATCCCTTAATAGTCTCTTTCCATCTTCCACTAGTCCTATTTTGCCAAGGGATTGCAAAAGTATGTTACATATAACCCGATTAGGTTGCACCCCTTTTTGGGCCATAGAAGAAACAATTTTCAATGCCTTATCAATGGACCCCACACGGCAGTGACCCTTAACTAGAGTGCTGTAAGTCACTAAATTGGGGCAGAGACCAACACATGGCATCAGGTCAAGAAGCCGTGTGGCTTTTTCTAATTCACCAGTGTTACAAAGGCCATTCATTAGCACATTACATGTGTAGAGGTCAGGGCCTGGGTTTTTCTCGGTCAAAATTGTAAGTAATTGAAAAGCCGACAAAACCTTTCCTTCATAGCATAGTGACCTAATAAGGGCACAATCTTGATCGTGGATTTGAAATTTGGAAGTATTTTCCAAATTCAGAATATTTGTAACACCTTCATACATGGTACATCTTCCTATGATTGTTACAGTTTCCCTGGAAAAAGAATCATAAATTAATGAAGTTAACATATAAACAAACAAGAGTGAGGCTATGGTACTAAGCATAGCGCGGATTGGTCCGTACTAGGGATCAATATTTTTGTTTTCAAAACTCTAATGGTTGATCCGAATCGTTCAACATGGTTTCCATATGGGACTAAGCATAAATTAATGAAGTTAACACATAAACAAACAAGAGTGAGGCTATGGTACTAAGCATAGTGCGGATTGGTCCATACTACGGATCAATATTTTTGTTTTCAAAACTCTAATGGTTGATCCGAATCGTTCAACATGGTTACCTATGAATATGTACTTGTAAACTAAATTTTACATTTTTTAGGTTATTTTTACTATTTTTTTAGATTGGTAGAAAATCACTGTTTTTGGATGGTCCGGAATTTTCAGATCAAGTGATTTTCTACCCATCTAAAAAATAGTAAAAAAATTCTAAAAAATGTAAAATTTAGTTTACAAGTACATATTCATATGGAGACCATGTTGAATGGTTCAGATCGATCATTACAACTTTCAAACTGAAGATTTGAGTCCATAGCACGAACCAATATGCGCTATGCATAGTACCATGGCCTCACTCAATCAAACAATGTAAATTACAACTATTTTAGTATGGCTTGTTTATAGGGCTTTGCTAGAAATAAAAAATGCCAGGTACAATTTGCTATCGATGAGAATTTGAAAAAAATTGGCATAGTTCTAACTTGTAACATGCTCAATAGTTCATTTTGTGCTTGTTCAGTATCATTATCATATACGTCAGTCATGGCTAGTACTGGAAAGGTAGTTGTCAGAATTTGAGCAGCAGATTTGTTTTTGCCTGACTTAAATTTATGTTGTGTTTTTTCTAACCAAGTCTAGCATATTCACGAGCTTTCATCATTATTCATATCATGATCAGGTGGTCTACATAGGTACCAGCTCACTAGTGCAGGATACAAATCAAATTGCAATTTTAGTTCTGATAAAATGTAATGTAACAAAGGTAATAGAATAAATAAAAATTGTGGAAAAAAAAAAAGGAAATAAGCTCACCTCATTTTCTTGAGCCTTTCCATAGTATTAACTAATACAGCGTCAAGTACATTATACACAGCTGGTTGATTGATCTCATTTCCATGTCCAGGCTCTCTTTTCCAGTTTTGGTTCTTTACAAATCCACTCAGGTTGATCTGGTACGGCTCGTCAAGATGCAATTCCGGGCTTTTGATCCGCATAACAAATTATTAAATTGAATAATCAGCACTAAGAATATAAGAACAACAAAAACGGAATGCAGACTTTTTAAGTATTAACGGGTACCCAGATTGGATATCGGATTCTGGCGGAGGGAAGAGGAGCCGAGAGAAGAAATCGCCAATGCCACGAAGGGAAAGGAGGTTTTTTAGATCCGCACTGATTATTCGAATCAATTGGTTCAGCTCTATGCCTGTGGCGATCGACTGAGAAAGAGAAAATAAACAATAATAGTAAAATACTGAGACATTATGTTGTAATGGATTGAGAAAACAAAAAAAAAAAACAGAGAGAGAGAGAGAAATTCACCATGGAGTGGACGGGAGGGATCGACAGAGACGGCGAGAACAGAACCCTAGTAAACCAAGGAGGGAGACCGGGAGCTGGACGGGAACGGATTATGTCCAAAGGGCTTTGGACAAACTTTGTCCAAAAGCCGGTTCTGCACCGTCCATATGCGTTAAGTTCATGCGAGTGGATTAAGAACTTAATAAATTTAAATAGTGCCGTGAATTTAAACGTTATAGTAAAATTGATACGGATCGGACGGTTTAGGTTCGGCTATTGGTACGACCTTATCCAATTAAATGAAAAGTACATAAATGCTTATGATTTTTGAAATTTTTAAAAAATATCCAAACCGCCGAGAATTTCAGCGTGGACTGTCAGGATTTTCGACGATTCAGAAAAAAATTGGACCGTCGAAATTCCTCAGCGGTTACGTGATGAGTCCAAATTGAACTACTACTTTTAAAGATTTATAAACTCTAATTTCTACTTACGTTTAGATCACAAGTGCATGATCCTACCGTGTAGTATGATTGGGGTGTCGATCCACAGGGATAGTATTAGATTATAAACAATTTTCACTAGTCTAGATTCTCGGAGGTTTTTATAAATTTGATGCGGTGGCGCTAATTGTGCCAAGGTTCGAACTAAACAGTAAATAGAGGGCCTCTAGGGTTCAAGTTCTATCCTTCTTAATTATGCAAAATATAAGTTTCGGCTTCTCTCTAAGTCGCATGCGGCTCCGCGAACTTATTTTGACGAGCCTTGAGTCAAACCAAGACCCTACCTGGTCATCACTGTCGCATGTGACCTAGATTGTCCCACAGCTACCCCCACATGCGGTACTGTCACTATTCCGCATGCGGCACTGTCACCACCCCGCAAGGCGTGCTGGGTTCTTGCTAATGCGATTTGAAAGATTTTTCGATCTTGCGATTGGCTTTTGGGCCACCAAGGCTAAAGTGTTTTAGGTACGTAAGTATATTATTTTCCTATACTTACCCCGCAGTTGAAATATCTCAAAGACCCTACTTAATCTAGGTGTTTTCTAATATAATCTAAATTGACAATTTACATTATCCTACCAAGGGAGCCCACTGGGTTCTAACCTTAGTCTTTGAAACGCTGCCAAGCCTCGTTAGCCGAAGTATTCTAACCTATTGGTATGTGAAGGACATTGGCGTATAGTAGACAGAACTATGTATGCAACGATTTAACAAAATGATTCAAATAATAAAGTAAACTCAAACAACATAAACAAAACATAAACATATATTAAAACATAATTAAGAATTCGATTACAACCCTTACCCTAGAGATGAGAAGTTTAGCTTCTCATGGCCATGTCAAAATAAAAGAATAAAACAAAGAGAACATAAATTACAATCCAATTGAAGATGGATGAACCTCTGCATTCTTATATGACGTCTTCTTCTTTTGCTTGGCTTACGGTGGCTACCTTCTATCTCTAAGTAACTCTCTAACCAAACCTAGCAATGGGGATTGCTAATCTCTATTTTATGGATTAACACAATTAAACACGCACACTAAACCTAATTACAAGAGGAGTATTTATAGCCTTCCTAAATGAGAGGGAAAGTAGTGGAAGTAGTGGAAAAGGTGGAAACTTGGAGTGTACTCCAAGTTTCGGTAGATGGAGCCAAAAATAGCAAAGATAACTTGGCTCTGAAGCAATCATGTCCTTCTAGAATAATTATGCCGAAAATAACATCCACAGTGAAGATTTGATTAGAATCAAAACAGTCCACAGATTGAGTCCATGGATCGTGCAGCCTAAGAGTATGCCGCATGCGGCATAGGTGAACCCGCACGGCTTCCTGACTTAGCGGATTTTGTTCTATTTTTGATATTTCGTATATTGTACACTTCGTGTAAGGTGTTGCATGCTCCATGTGATGCCCTGATTTGGTATTATCTCCGGAAATCACATAAATATGACACTTTTGCTTTGTTTTTGGCGTAAATACGCAATTTTCTTCAAAACCTGCCAAAATAGCTTAAAAAAACGTTTGCGGTAAATAAATTAGAAAAATTGTACCTTGCATTCACTTTTGGCCATTTTTCACAAGAAAAGATAGTGATTTTCGCTATATGTTTTGGCATCATCATTACGTTATAATATCATTTTTCTTTGATTTGACATACAGAGCCGAAACAATTTTGTGATTTGACATTTAATGTTTGGATTTGTGATTTTTCAAAATAAGAAGATTTTATAAATTTTTATTTTTCTATTAAAATATTAGAAATGTTTTTTATATTTTTTTTAAAATAGATTGAATACTATAAAATTGAATTTACTAAAAAGACTGCGACAAATAATCCGAATCAACATTTTTCAGTCAGAATTTTTTGCAGTCGTAAGAAAAATTATAATATTTCTTTGTGTGTTATTGGAAAAAAATTAAAAAAAAATTGGATCTGAGTTATTGATCCCGGTTCGAAAGTCATTTGTGTAAATAAAGAAATTATTGTGGTCTTCTAGTACATTCAAATTCTAAGGGCATGTTCGGATGTCATGGGATTACAGGAAATGGGATTTGACAGGAATGGGAACTCACTTTTGAAAAAGTGGGAACCCACAAGTACGGGTACTCACATGATTTATTATGAGAATGTGCTGAATTGAGTGTTCAGTTGTACTTTGAGATTAGTTGTGAGAAATCTTATTTTATTTTAAAAATATGTATATATCTATTCAAAATACGTTTATTTATATCTCTGAAATTATTGTGTATATTTCTTAATTAATATGAACCTTCTTCTTTAATACCTCATGTTTTAATAGTTAACTGTCAAAATATGGAGTAATAAATATGAACCTTCTTCTTTAATGCTATCATTTTTATTCAAAATTAATTTCAATTTTTGTTTCAATTCATCTTTTTTTGCTATTTCCATCAATTTTTGAGTAATTACAAAACTATTCATTTCTAATCATTTAATTCCATTTTAATATTTCAGTACAAAAGGAACCTTATTTAATCTATTGAATTATTGAATATAGAAGTGATCTTGCTTCCATTCTAACAACTGTACGCATGGACTAGAGTATCAAAATATAACTATATATAACCACAATCTATGCTATTTCCATCAAATGTGTTTCTTCAGTTGTTCAATTTCTATGTACTTGGCTTTGAGTTCTATTACAATATCATATATAATCACATCCCATGCCAATTGAAGATAAAACTGAAGTACCAAAATTTCTAATTGAAGACATCAACACAAGCCACCAAATTATTGGCACATGTACCAGTTTAATGGTAACAGTCAACTGCCTACCACCCTAAAAATATTTATTTACCGTACATTCTTAAAACAAGAAAGTAAAATTAATATTTATATCTTACAGCACATACATAATAATCAAGATATATACTAGAGCAGAAAAACACAAAATGAAAGAGATAATTATCATCATGTATGATTAGAGTTAACATATCATAACAACATAACATCACCATATCACTACACCAGTACCACATTCAACATACCAGAACCGTACCACTTCACAAAAAAAATCACACCTAAACACCAATATTTCCAAAATATACCACTTCATGTACCACTACACTATCATTTTCAAAAAAAGATCAAACCTAAACACCAATATTTTCAAAATAACATGCTAGTAACCATACTGTTTGGATTTGTATCTGACAAATCCCAAAGCCCTATATATTTTATTTTACTTGTTTCCTTTTTGTCATATATTAATACAAATAAAATGGCAATAATTTCTTGTCTATTAGCTCTCTCAAAATAAAGCCCAAAGTAACAAAGTATCACACAACCATATAATAGCTCCTTACTGGTATTACCACAAATATATCACACAACCAAATAGTACCTAGAAGTAATAGAAGAGACCGTCTCAGCATGACATCAAAGCAATGCTTTGGTACTAACAAAAGATGTATACTGGTAAAAAAAATAAATTTCCAAAATACCATGCTGCTAACCTTACTGTTTGGACTTGTACAATTCAACCATTATCTTGATCCATTTTGCACGTCTTTCTTCAGCAGTAGATAGGAATGCCTCACGGGGCTCGGACTTACGATGAACATATCACTTGCATAAATGAAATCTGCCATGTCATACAAGAAATGAAATAACAGCATGAATAACTTCCTCTCGTATGCAAAAACTTTTGAATAACAACATGAACAACTTTTGTGTCCAAATTAGTGAGACGAACATTGAGAAAGGACTAATATAATTAACTGGGATCACACCCTGTAGGAGGTACAGAGAGAGGACTGATACATGCACAAAGAGATGACTGGTACCGACTCACATAAGGAGTCCAGAGAGAAATATTTACTGAATATTAGTGCTTAGGATTATTAATTGTGTCTAAATTCAGTATGAATAACTTGTGAATAACATCATGAATAACAACATGAACAATTTTGAATAACAACATGAAAAACTTAAAGAACAATTTTAAAATGACAACACAGTTTTTGTATAGTTTTCTTAGTATCAATATATTTTTTGTGGAACACTTTCCACTAACCCTAAAAAAAAATATTCTTCTTAACAGCATGAACATAAGCTAAATCATTGATTAAATGGTTAACATTTTGAATAACTATCTGATATACAATTCTTTATGTCAATACTTGTTCTAACGAAATGATAAAACTCCCAACTAAAAAACAATTTTGATTCGATCGGAGATGCATTGTTCTGGGGTTGTGTACAAGGCTGAAATGGAGAAATAGTAGCATTTAAGAAACTGCGGGAGACAAAGAGGGATAAAGAGCTGATCGATGCATTTGTGGCTGAAATTCAAATTTCGAGGCACATTAGGCATCGTGATATTGTCAAAGTAACAAATGTGTGACAACTACATATCCAATGGCAATTTGTAACAATTGAGACGGTATAAAAAATTGCAGTGGGTGCGGCTCAAGGATTGGCCAATTTGCATCATGAAGAGGAGCAAGTTTCGAATATCAATTGAAGAGGAGCCTAATTTTAACACTGGAAAACAGATTTATAACAATTGTGAAGGCAAACTGAATAAAAACCAAGTTGAAGAGAGAGCAAAATAATTTGTATCTTCTTCAGTCATGGTCGAAGCAAATATGGTGCTAGCAGCTCTTCCACTCGAGTTTTCTGCACATCAGCTTCTTTCTCTTCTTCTCCAACGCAACTATTCTTTCTCCCGCGAAAATGAGATTGAGAAAAAACGATCGAGGAGAGAGAAAGAGCAGTAGGCAGCGCACGATTGGAAAAAAATTTATTGACTCAGACTGAATTTTTATTTTCTCACGAATTTACGTTGTTTGAGGAAGAATACGGGAAGAAAGATGGGAATGAATCCGTCTGAAACAGAGCATCCGAACGGATCTGAGGATTATTAACCCAATTACCCGAGGACCCATAAATAGGTACTTTAGAATTTGAATGTAAGTAGGGCTGCACAAAAAATTCGTAGTTCGTAATTCGTTCAGTTTGATTCGAAAAAGTTCGTAAAAAGTTCGATTCGAAATTGAGTTCGTTTGAAATTAATTCAAACCAAATTTAGTTCGAAATTAATTCAAACCAAACTCAAACTGGATCTAGTTCGTTCGAAATAGATTCGCAAACCAAACTTAGTTCGAAATTAACTCAAATGTGAACCGTTGATTTCCGCTGATAATAAACTTTAGGTCCTGTTCGGCAGGCGCATTCCCACTAAGAATGGATAGAATTTGAGGTGATTCCCAATTAAATTCCCGAAGGCTGTTCGGATGGCTAAAATTTTTGTAATATTTTCCAAAAAAGTGTCTACAATGAAATCCCAACTAAGTGCAAATTTCTGAAAATCAAAACCCGAAGTTCAAGTCAATTTTCAATTTCCCATTCTCTCTCTCTCCTCTCTTATCTCACGTGGTGGGCCAATGACCGACATTTTTATTAATATCCAAAGTTTAATACAAATTATTAATTATACCCAGAATCGGACCAATTATCGATATATACCCAAGCCGGCCATTTTCTGGCCGGCTATGTACCCTCCCTAAGCCGGCCATTTTATGGCCGGCTATGTACCTTTTTTTTTTTTCCCCCGCATTTTAGAGAAAGACACTATGAAGATCAAAGTATTGAAATTTAACACTGAAAATTTGAAATTTTTTATTTAAATTATTTGTTATATTACTTCTTTTGATATATAATTAGCATATTTATACTAAAATATGTTATATTAATTGAAATTATATTGAATAACACTATATTATGTTAAATTACGCTAAATTACATTACATTACTTTATAATACGCTATATTAATTGAAATACGCTATATTGTGGTACTATTTTTTATGTTGTGCTACTATTTTAATGTTGTTATATTTTCTGTTTAGCATTATCATTATAATTTATTTTGATCTGTAAAATATAAAAATAGTACCATAAAAGCACACATACACAAGAACCGAAATATAGGATAATCCAAATATACCAAATATAAATAGTATATCAAATATAAATAGTACAAAACTAGTAAAAATACAACTAAAACGGAGAGGGGGAATATCGCTGAGGCGGTACTCCGGCGTTCGCCCGGCGCCAGCGCGGCCAGGCTCCGTCTCTCTCGGGCTCATCTGGGGCATCGGCAGACCTCAGTATCTGCTCGGCAGTATCCCATCTGGCATCGCCCGTGGAGACTGTCGGTACTGGCGGAGGTGTAGCGAAGATAGATGCGGCAAACCCAGTCCCAAAGGCAGGCTGAGTATGAGACCCGCTACCACTAGCCTCTCCATCATGCGGCATCTCTGTGCCATATCGGGGCCATGTCGGTGCCGACATGATCTCCTCGAACTCGTGGAGACTGCACGAGAGGGACTCGTACTCAGAAGTATCGGTCTCCGCAGGTGGTGGCTGTGGTGGCATCTCTGCTGGACCCTGCAATCATACACATAAATTATTAAATTTGATCTGAATGAAGAAATTTATTAAAACCTGACAGATACTGAAGTATGACATACATAAGGCTGCACCGGACGTCCATGCTCGTCGTACCATGCCGTCCACCCAATGTCGGACAATACCCAACGATGGTAGTCCCACTCTGGATGTGAATCGGGGGAAGATGGCATATCATCCATCAGAACCGGGCTCGGATCGGGCTCCTGCGGATCTATCTCACGCCAGTTGATGTTCTCTCTGGCGTCTCGCAGCATACCGATGATCTTTCCACCGTGCCCGGCATCCTCAACCACATTCGCATTCTTCTTGAGGGTGCGGTACCCAAGCCGTCTCCAGTTCTTCTTTCCCAGCATGCGGATCTCATGCCCGCACTCCTTGATCGCGGCCAAAAGCTGAAAAAAATTTAGCATGTCAGATCAAACCTTGATGTATTACTAAGTTAGATCAAACCTTATGGTTTTAGGTGCTTTACCTGGCGAGCCCATCCATGACCGTTGGGATGGTAGCCATCATCCGTTTTGATCCTGTCGCGGAGATGGGTACCGTAATCACCCTGCAGATAGACACTCGCCATGCAGACCTGCGTGTACCATACATCGTACCTCAACTGGGGATCCCCCTGGGTTTGCTGAACACATCTGGCTCTTGATAGAAGTCTGTATACTGAGGATCCAAGGCCGTCAAGTAGTATGCATCGTAATGGGTGCTCCAGTCCTTATCCAGTCGCGCTCGGTGGGTAACGCTGTAAAGAAGACGTTAGTTGCAATAAAAAACTATCAAGTAATATGATTTATTTAATAAATACAATAGACTACGACTTACCGGTGCAGGTCTCTGTGCGTGTAACTCGGCAGAGATGGGTCTATGGGAATCAACGCCGCTCGACCAAACTGGCGGAGCACCCGATCTGGATAGTGGTGCTCCACTATCCAAAAATGTATGAGTGGACCTCGATAGAACCACATCTCCCGCTCCTGCTCGTCAGTCACACTGCCCGGCAAGAGGAACTCCTCGTACAACTGATCGTACGGCGTCCACTCAACAAGAGGCTCAGGAAAACTCTGAAGCTCTGACCGGACTGGCCTGATCCCAACAGTAGCACCGTGGGTCCGATCCTGGTAGTGGTGGAAACCGTACCACTTCTTGGCATATGCCGGGCAGTGAAACACATCTGGCTCTCCCCAATCTGGCGCCTCATTGGGGATAGGACGGCCCACCGGTAGCCGTGACCACGATCAGTGCTGAAGCAGGAGTACCGGCCCGTACATCTGCTTCGCCGTCAGCTTCATTTTCAAGAACATTACCCGCGATGAAGTGCTGCCGTAACCTCGTCATCCGCAAATGGAACTTCGACCTCCCATGGTCCCCAATGATATAGGAAGGATCAGCTCCCAACAACTCCTCGACATAACCTGCGAAGCTGGTGCTGTCAGAGATGCCGCCGACGGGTGTGCCACGGATAGACAAACCCCAGAGAGCACTCACATCCTGGAGAGTTACTGTCATCTCTCCGAATGGCATGTGAAACGTGTGAGTCTCGGGACGCCATCGCTCCACCAGTCCAGCGATGAGAGATGCATTGATGATGCTCTTCTCTGTCCGCACGATGTCCACAACCTGGTAGAGACCCAGGTTGATGAAGTACGGCTCCATCACCTCGTAGTACCTCATGTGAACGCACCTCAACTTCACATCTAGAAGATCCGTGTCATGCGTTGAAAAATGTAATCCGCATGGAGACAACATAATAAAATTTAAATCCAATAAAATTTAATGAAAATATAAGAAAAGGAACGTACCTCACGAGAAGCCAGTGAGACTCGGTGCTCGCTGTGGGGAATCCACAGGAGAGGACTGATGTGCTCCGTGCTGCTGGTACTGATCGGCTCGTCCACTACTGGACGCTGGGTAGGCCGTGCTCTAGGCATCCTGATATCTAAAATAACCTAAATTCGGTGAAATTACGCTTGATCAGCATAATTATGGTAAAAAATGCCAAAATACCCTAAATATTAGTCATCTGTGCTAATTACACTAAATTATGCTTAATCAACCAAATTATGGTAAAAAAGACCAAAATACCCTAAAAATTGGTCATCTGTGCTAATTTCGGTGAAATTACGCTTGATCAGTCTAATTATGGTAAAAAATGCCAAAATACCCTAAATATTAGTCAAACGTGCTAATTTCGGTAAAATTATGCTTAATCAGTCTAATTATGGTAAAAAAGACCAAAATACCCTAAAAATTGGTCAAACGTGCTAATTTCGGTAAAATTACGCTTAATCAGCATAACTATGGTAAAAAATGCCAAAATACCCTAAAAATTGGTCAAACGTGTTAATTTCGGTAAAATTACGCTTAATCAGCATAACTATGGTAAAAAATGCCAAAATACCCTAAAAAATGGTCAAACATGCTAATTTCGGTAAAATTACGCTTAATCAGCATTACTATGGTAAAAAAGGCCAAATTACCCTAAATATTGGTCAAACGTGCTAATTTCGGTAAAATTACGCTTAATAAGCATAACTATGGTAAAAAAGGCCAAAATACCCTAAATATTGGTCATCTGTGCTAATTACACTAAATTGCGCTTAATTAGCCTAATTATGGTAAAAAAGACCAAAATACCCTAAATATTGGTCAAAAGTGCTAATTTCGGTAAAATTACGCTTAATCAGCATAATTATGGTAAAAAAGGCCAAAATACCCTAAATATTGGTCAATTATGCTAATTAAACTAAATATTGGTTAACTTAGCTAATTACACTAAATTACAACAACATAATCTAAATTATAACACCTAAAACCTAAATCCTAAACCCTAAAATAAATAAATTAAAAATTAAATTAGATAAAAAAAAAATTTACCTTAAAGAAGAGAGAATTCGGTTGAAGATGGGAGAATTGTGAGAGGAGAGAGAGAAAAAGGGGTATATAAAGGGTGAAATGCGGGGGAAAAAAAAAAAAAAAAAGGTACATAGCCGGCCATAAAATGGCCGTCTTAGGGAGGGTACATAGCCGGCCAGAAAATGGCCGGCTTGGGTATATATCGATAATTGGTCCGATTCTGGGTATAATTAATAATTTGTATTAAACTTTGGATATTAATAAAAATGTCGGGCCATTCTCTGTTTTTATTTTATCACATATTTTAAATGTTTATTTGTTTATAAATGTTTATCAATATTTATATTTTATAAAATAATTATAAGTAATGTGATGTTATGTTATTATTTAATTTATAAAATAATAATAAAGAAAATTGTATTATTTATTTAATCTACTTATTTAATTGCATTATTTAATTTAGTTAATTAGTACTATTATGTTATAAAATAATAATTAGTAAGTAATGTGATGTGATGTGATGTCATTATTTAATTTATTTATTTAATTGTATTATTGATATTTTATTAATAAGGAAAATTGTGTAAGTGATCAGAGTCAAAATAACGATGATTGACGTAGGGTTTTGGCTTAGGTTTTACATATTTTCTCACACTTATGTTTAATTAATTAAAGAAAAAGGCTATTGTCACCCTTCTTTATGTTTTATTACAGAAAACAGGTTTTGGGACTATTTTACACCAAATGGATCTAGAATCGGGTCAATCGGATCAGCGACGCTTATCGACTAAGTCTCTATTACGGTCCGTATTGCCTGATACGGACCAGGCCTAGCACAGACTAGAAGATAGCGCTGGAAGCATTAAACCCTAACCGTCAAGGTCCTAATACGGACCGTATCAACTGATACGGTCCGTATCCGAAGGCGTCTCTTGGGAAATAACTGCCGACAGCTGTTTTCAGATCAGTTTCTTAGCCTCTACTCAACCTCCACACGTCCCTCCACTCCTATATAAGGCCCCTGGGCAGAAGGAATAATCATCTTTGTAATTAGGGTTAGATTTGATTAAAGAGAGAAGAGAGGAGTGCTTGTAACAATGCCGTTCCGCGGCTAAGTTCCTTTTCTTAGGGCTAGGCAGTAAACCTTGTTACTCTTAATGTTTTGATATATATATTTATGTTGACTATGGTTTCTTGTTGTTGTATCAAAATGCTTTTGTGATTTATTATCTATTCATCTAATTTCAATGATCTAGTTTTAGTCCGTTAGAGTAGTGACAGTACTTTAATGGTAAGAGAAACTATTTGTATGAATTAGCCTCGTTGAGATCTATTTGGTTTATGTGAAGAAAACCTTAGCGGGGAAACCATAAACCAGACCAACAAACACGTACCAAATTCCATCACTTGCGTAAGGAAAATCGCAGTGATCTGTGTAGTAATTTGGGGTTTTTAGAGATCAGTCATTTGCGTAAGGAAACTCGCAGTGTCCTATGTAGAATCTCGATGAAAGATCTGTCATTCTTGCGTAACATAAATCGCAGTGACCTATGTGGTTATCTTTCATAAAACAACAACAGGAAATCAGACGCAACAGGAATATATTGTCAAGGCGGATTGAGTGGCAATGGTGTGCCGAAATCCTAGGAATTCTCATCTCTATCTTTATTTTAATTATTTTTAATTGCTTCCTAATTTACATTGATCACAACAACATCTCTCAATTTTCAGATTTCGTCTAGCCTTTCGAAAGATTGCGATTCGATCGCTCAAAGCACTGAACCAATATTCCCTGTGGATCGACCTCGAACATACTACTCGATAGGATTGTGCGCTTGCAGTCCGAACCGATAGGATTTCTGAGTTTATAAATATTAAAAGAAACATTGCTCTCTTTTGAGTGATCAGTAAGATCATAACATTTTAGAAAGAAAAATAGAATTTCTCACAATTAATCTCACTGTTCAACTGAACACTCATTTCAACACATTCCCATAATTAATCATATGCGTATCCGCACCCATGGGTTCCTGCTTTTTCCAAAGTGGGTTCCCATCCCCGTCAAATCCTATCCCGTGTGATCCTGTGACATCCGAACAGGCTAGGGGTGTAAACGGAGCGGATTCGGAGCGGATAATGCTAATACCAAATCCCTATCCATCTTTCAATGAGCGGATACGGATACGGATAGTAAACGGATATCAAAATGTAAAACCATATCCGCCTTAAACGGATACGGATACGGAGCAAATAATTTACGGATACGGATTCGAATACGAATGTAGAACGGATAATTGTCGGATATTGAGTTATATGAACTTTAAGATATAATTAATAATAAAATTTAAATATGAAAATAAATGAATAATTGTAAGTTGATGGAGATATTAATATTGGAAAGATGGGAGATATAAGATATTTATTCCATTGATATAATATAAACAAAATAAATAAGTAGTAACAAAAGATAGTGTGGTGTAGTGGTTTGTAGCTTGGTTGCTTAGACTCTTACCTCACATGACATGGGTTCAAATCTCCTTAAAGACAAAATAATTTCTTTTAATTAGTGGGTCCGAAAAAATTTATTGGGTTCCGGATAATTTGGATATCCGCTCCGTTTAGGTTTTACTATCCGTATCCGTATCTGCATCTTCTGTGGATAATTGATAATTATCCGTATCCGTATCCGCAATATCCGTATCCGTTTAGATCCAGATACAGATAATATGCGGATTCGGAGCGGATATCCGAGTATCCGTTTAGATCCAGATACAGATAATATGCGAATTCGGAGCGGATATCCGCCCGGATATCCGCATCCGTTTACAGCCCTAGAATAAGCCCTTAATGTTTTATTTAGGATAATATTTGGGTTTATAATAATTCTAAGACTTTGGTGATTATTTTGTACTTCTATTGATATTTAAATTGTACTTTGAATACTTTGGATATTTAAAAACTTTGGTGATGTTGCTCCTGTTAGCTACTTGAAAAACTTTGGATTATGTGATTGTACTGAACTTTGATTGTTGTACTAAACTTTGGCGTTTGATATAAATTTCAGTATTTGTAATGAACTTTGATATAAACTTTGGTGTACTGTGTAATTAGAATTCAGAATGCTTGAGTTTTTATTGAAGTGCTGTAATTTCGAACTATGGCCCAGCCATAAGTCATAACTCTTAAGTCGTAACAAAGATCGTAAAAGTTTGAAATTGAGTTCGTAAAAAATTTAATTCGAAATTGAGTTCGTTCAAAATTAATTCAAACCAAACTTAGTTCGAAATTAATTCAAATCAAACTCAAACTGGAGGTAAGTTTGATTCGGTTCGGTTCGATTGCAGCCCTAAATAGAAGGACCATATTAATTTGTTTATTTACCCATAAGTGATTTTGAATCAGGATAACTTATATCCAAAACATTTTTTTTCCAATAACATATAAAGAAATATTATAATTTTTCTTACAGCTGCAAAAAATTCCGACTGAAAAATATTGATCCGGGTTATTTGTCACAGTCTTTCCAGTAAATTTAATTTTATAATATTTCATTTATTTTCAAAGAAATATAAAAATATTTCTAATATTTTAATAGAAAAATAAAAAAATCATAAATCTTCTTATTTTGAAAAATCACAAATCCAAACAATAAATGTCAAATCACAAAATTATTTCGACTCTGTATGTCGGCTAAAAAAAATTATGTTATAACGTAACCGTCGAGAATCTTAACGGTCCACTTTTTTTTCGGTACCGCTAAGAATTTTAAATGTCCAAAAAAAAGTAGACCGCCGAGATTTTCGTGGTTTGGACATTTTTAAACAAATTTGAAATTCGTGAGCATTTCTGTATTTTTCTATTTAACTATGGATTTTAATAAAAAAAAAAATCAGCCTAATCTCTTTGGACAAAAGCCCTTCCCTCGGCATCTGGGCAGGTGTTGTCGGATTGGATCGAATCAGGATCCAGATCCGCATATGGGGGAGTAGCTTTGGAGGCCCATGATCTGGTCTGTTGGAATTTCGGCCCTCTTTTAATTCAACTACTGTAGACCCCCCTCAGAAAAAACAAAGCCGTAGAAATCAATTAATGTAGGAACTAATGAAGAAGTAGCTAAATTCTATAAATATATTCTTAAAACGAACTTTGCCTTGTCGAGCATATTTTAATCATTTTAGCAGCAAAGTGTTGTTTCACTTGCTTCAAAAATCAAAATGCATTATATCTTTCTCTTGCTCGAATCAGAGGATAAAATCCAAATGTTTGTTATTTAGTAAGACTAAACACTTTTATTCTTAGAATATTTATAGTTGCAAAGTGAGAACCAGTCTGTGCTGTACTTGTGCGGTTGTGCATAAGTGAGAAAAACACAAGTTTAAAAAAAAAAGTTCGCATCAACAAGCACATTTCTACATGCACAATTTATCAATCAAGCTACTACCGGTGATAGAGGATGTAGAAATACCTCTCCTACTAATGAGAAAGGAGAAAGGTTGCTTGCGTTGCGTCTCCCTTGATCGTTTTTTCTCCAAGCTTCTAAAGCAAGAAGTCTCCAAGTGTAAGTCTACCTAGGAGTTAGATGGAGCAAGTATCACTTCCCTTTGCTAGAAGTACTAGATAATACTTCTCTTCTAAATCATCTTTTGAAACCTTGATTGGAATCAACTTTTGAGCTAAATCTAAGGTTCAAATGCACAACTCATGAGCAAGAAAGGGCGAGAAGAGAGGTGGAGGTATGACCGGCCTCACTATGGCCAATCGGGTGGAGGCATGGCCGGCCCTGGTGCAGGGCACCCAGGGCGAGGGACCCCAAAAAATAAAAAATTAGTTTGTATATATAGAAAAAAAATTAATCTGTATATATTAAAAATAAATAAAATATTAGAGCTCAAATTTTGTATATATAAAGAGTTCAAACTTTTCTATAAATAGATATGATTTATTGGCATAACAATAAAAAATGAGACATGCTAATACGTTTTCATAAGTATTTCAACACAATATACTTATAAGTCATTTTTACGTTTTAAAAGATCAACATTTATGAACTTCTTCGTCCAACATCCCTCTTTTATTACTTTGTGAGCAGCTATGTATTAATTGTCGGTGGTTCAATATGTTGTTCGACTCTTGCTTTGAGCTCTCCCAGTTCATAACTCCACCATTCATAGTGACACATATTGTCATCTCAATGGTGGTTGAAACTGTGATCATTGTAACTCTTTACAGTGAGCTCCGATTTGAGCGTGTGATTTCAATTTAGAAAGCTCGCGAAGAAACAGAAGATATAGTGTCAGGGCATAGTCCGAAAACCAACATAATCAAAATTGCAAAAAAAAAAAAATACGTCATTTGAAATTAAAAATCATATTTCAATTAATTTGTTTTCTAATTGTATGTCTATCATTCTATACCACCTCTGCCTTAGAATTACCATTTTCCAAAAAATAACAATAATAACCTCCAGTTTCGGGTTTTTCAGACACTGATAGTAAGGTCAATATTTTGATTTATTAAGATGGTAACTCGAAAAAATTCGGATCGGTGATTGCATAACTTTTGAAGCTTTATGCTGTGAGAACCACGTACCGGTACCGATCGTTTATAATAAAACATTAATTCAAAACTTTAGTTTTACTACGGAAGAACGCGGTGGCAAAATATGAGACAAGCCAGTTTCCAGTTGTATGGTATTGAATTTTGTTCAAAGTGCGGCAAAGTTGGGTCCAAATTATTTCTTCAGTTCTTTAACTGAGTTTTGTATTTTTTTTTTTTTTTTTTTGCAGTGCAGACAGAAGCTTATTTTATAGTATCCATTACATTATATTTAATCTAAGTAGCTCTTTTATTTTATTTTTTCGTCATTAAACTAATTACTTTTCAACAAAAATAATAATTTGTAAATACTTAGTTGCTTTTAACATTTATATACACTACTAGAATCTGGGTTTGTTGCAAGGGTAAAAATCTTTGTTGCAAGGGTAAGTAGTGTCCATGCAACAAATATTGGCATTTCTGACACAGTCAAACTTGTTGCAAGGGTGGCCCATGCAACAGTTACCCATGCAATAAGTCTGATGGTTACCCTTGCAACTGCTTCTTATTTACCCTTGCAACAAATATTTGATGACCCGTGACCCGCCAGCAAAGATAGAAAGTATATTTTAATGAATGTCCATGCAACAACTCATCTCATACCCTTGCAACAAGTCTCCCGAATTGAGACTAAACAGTTGCAAGGGTAACCCATGCAACAAGTATTTGAGAACTATTTGTTGCATGGGCTTACCCTTGCAACAAATCTCCAGAATCTAGACTAAACAGTTGCAAGGGTAACCCATGCAACAAGTTTGGAGGATTATTTGAGAAATATTTGTTGCAAGGGTAACCCATGCAACAAGTTTTGACGATTTTTGAGAACTATTTGTTGCATGGGCCTACCCTTGCAACAAGTATTGAACTTCTGGACAGTTACTTATATTATATATTTGATCTCTCCATTCAAATTGAATATATATTGTTGTAAATTACAGCAAGGGATACATTACAGCAGTATATTAATTTGTTCACATCCTACTTAATATTGTTCAAATTTAGAAGGAAATTTGATCTCTCCTTTCAAATTGAATATATTTTGTAAATCATAGCAAAAGGAATTAGAGCAGTATATTACAAAATAAATGAGATACACAAATAATTCGGAAACTTAAATTGTAGAATCTTGAAATTTTGGTCTTACAAAATAAATGAGATACACATATATATGAAAACCAAAAGTAAAAATGGGTTCAGGTTTCTTTTTCCCCTCCTTTTTTTAAGCACCATCTTCATCCTCTGGATCTCTCTCAACTAATTAATACAAATTAAGCACAAGCTACATCTATCTATCGTTTGCAAGAATCTCAATTCCATGTATATATAGACCACAAAACTACATCAATACAAAGCAAGCATGTATATATTTACACTTACAGTTTATCCTTGCTTTAATCATCCAATTCTTCAAAACCCATTTATTACCAGCCCATTATTAACTGTAGCTTCGCATTTATTGACCGATTCTATTAAAATGAAAACCTTACAAAGTCAGCTGGTACCAAATATATTAGTTACCAGTAAATAAAACCCACTAAAACTGTATGCATTAAGTGACAAGAACTAAATTGAACTCGATTGAGGGCAAATCAAGGCTAAATTGAACTTCAAGTAACAAGGAATGGGTCACCATGGTAAGCTGAGTTGAGCAACTATTGACATATGAATTTGAAATTCCAATACAAGCAAATTTGTAGTAAATATGTTTTACCTCTTCAACTCTTCAGCTCTTCAGCTCTTCAGCTCTGAAATTACGTATGCTAATCTTGAGTGGTAGTGATGTGGCCCCAGATTATAACATAAGGATACTTATGTGGTGATCACCTAGAATGCAGCAACCGCATCAATTAATTCACAGTTTTTCTATTTGACTACAGGATTAGTACCCTTTGAGGAATAGAAATTAGACTGTTACCAGTAAATCTTTGGCTGGCACCGAAGCTAATTTTGTACCAGAATACTCAAGTAACTTTCTGAAAGGTATATTAAAAACACAGAAATAAGCTTGTCAGAAAATGGTACGAGGGTTTGGCTCAGATAATAAGAATTTGTTGATCAAGGGAAATATTGCCTGTATCCAAATGAGAACCTAGATTTCTTAAACTTCATTAAAAGTAACCCTTTAGCAGCAATAGTTATATCCTTCTAACACTAAAAAAAATAGTTATATTCTTCTAATCTTTTAAACAAATACACCTTGCTATAAGAAGAAACAAAACTCTACAGTCAGAAATTTAGGCTAAGAAATAATTAGGGATCTCAGCAGCAAAGAAACAAAAGGATAATTAATCACAGTAAATCTCCATCAGAGAGAGAATATAAGAGTTATCAAATATATAACAAGAATTTCTAGTTTATCCATATAGCAGGCATGACTGACACTTTACGCTTCATAAAAAGACCTATATATGAAGTAAAATTATTTACAAGTACCTAGAAAATTACAAACTAGCCTCACTAAGTGGGCTACCTTTTTTTATGGTCTTCAGTGTTATGAATTCAATTAATGAACTAGGTTCAAGAGTGTTAACTTAGGTCGAAACCAGCCTCAGCATTTATTACATACATCAATTTGGTGCGCATCTGCTCTTTACTGTTGTACCCCCAAAAAAAAACACAACAAAGACCATTAGTACACTTGAGGAGTGCAATAGTGCACCACAACACCAGTCCCAGAAAGAACTAACATTGTGCTAATCTAGTTTAACGCCAATTGATAGATTTTGGTACTTGCAATCCAATTTACCCTAATTTGTGTATCTGAACATCAGACACTGCTGATTCAATTCAACCCCACCCAGCACATAACAAGGAATCTAAGAAAAGCACTGAAGTTCAAAAAGATATATACCAAGTCAAACATGCTCTAGTACCAATGCATCCATATGCAGTCCACTATCAATAGCATAATACATGCTTAATATAAAATACTTATATTCAGAAAAAAAAAAATAACCTTGTGTAAGGAGGTAACTTGAGAAGGTTCATGCATGTTGCTGAGGTTGGTAAACGGTTGAGAACTTCCTCGTTTACATTGCCCTGTCCTACCCTGTTAGTTTTTTAGTATCATTTATTACATCAAAGGAAAGATGTTTACAGCTGCAATTACTAACCCAAAATCAGCAAATCAGCAAAATCAGCAAATTACTAACCCACAATCCATATATGAAGAGAATGCATGCATAAGTGGTACCTTTTCCAATTTATAGACACAATTATACTAGAGTAATATAGTTAAGGAGTACAATCAAACTTGAAATATAGTGACCATTTTGCAAAAAAAACAAAAAACAAAAAAAAAAACTCTCAAAATTAATTAGATTTGAAATTTCATGTCACCATAATAAAGTTTTCAATAAACCTTGTCTAGCAAATGATGCCAAAACAAATCACTGTTCAACATTATTTACCTGTTATACAGCAAATACCAAGAATTTAACATGAGGAAATCGAGTAAAAACGTGTAAAAATTTATGGAAATTACACAAACATATATCACAAGCTCAGTTTTAGCATAAATGTTTAACAATTGAGCTGAAAAAACTTAAGAAATATTTCTTGAATAGGCGTAATTAAGTCCTGGAAAGAATATGGTTTGGTACAAAATGACAATAATATATAGAAACGGACATAAATAAGCAATTGAGAAGGATACACACTAGTGGCAAGCATCGAAAGAAAGAATCCATCATACCTAAATTATGCAATTTGCAACAGATTAAACTATATTCAAAAAACAGCAAACGATGATGTACAGTGTAAAACTGAAGTCGACAATTACCACTTAAAATCGACTCCCCGTATTGCCATGATTATAAACGCTTGCTACACCCAGAGACGGAGCGCGGGGGTGGCCTCCCCTTTTGTGTAATTTGCGAAGTACCTTACTTTACCTTCTACTATAGCAAGCTCAATTGTTGCGTTGCTACCATATTTGGAAAATCTATCTAGCGGCAGCTCACGATCCGATCCAATAATTGGCCGATTTCCCAAAATGACTGGCCGGAGGGCGATAAACCGAAAACTTGGATTATTAGCGACAATTACTAACTGGCCGGAGGTAGTTAATTCTACACGGAGGAGAAAACAATTATTAGCGACAATTACTAACCCAAAATCAGCAAATCAGACTTCACACGAACAAATTAGCACAGGAGAAAACTTGGATTGTTAATTAGTGAGATTAACTACCTCGAGAAGCTCAGAGTTGACGGAAAGCTGAATCGCACCAGAATTGCATAGCTGCGCACGGGTCTCGCCTTGAATCGCGCTGGCCGAGCTCGTAGGACTTCGCCTCTTTTTCCCTTTTGAGGTAACGGAGAGTGTTTCTCAGAGACGTAGGGTTTTAGGGTAATATAGAGGGAATCAAAATTTAGGAGGGAGAGGAAAAATTTCTGGAGGGAAATGAAGGAGGGAAGTGAAATTTTAGTCTTTGAGATCTTTCAAGTGAAATTTCAGAAAAAAAAAAAAAAACGCCAAAGTTCAGAGAGAAAGATAGAGAGAAAGATGGAAGGGAGATGAGATCTATCCACAATATACTCTAAGGTAACATAATATTTGTGTTTAAATCAGAACCGTCTGATCATCATTATGCACGACTCTTAAAGAATCTAGTGTATCACCTAGGACCAAATATAAACAGAAATATTATGTTACATGAGAGTATAAGGACTTCCTATCCACATCTATTCAAAACAAGGTTCTAAATAGCGTTTATAGCGTCGTAGCGGGAAGGCTAAAAAAAAGCTATAGCGAATAGCGTCGCTATAGCGGAAGCTATTCCAAATAGCGTTTTTTTTTTTACATTTCGTATATTCAATATTTGTACTAAATATCAACATTATCTAAAGTCTCATAGAACAATAAATAACACCAAAGTAATTAAGAAATTATAATATTCATATTGAACCAGTACAAAGTTTAAATTGCGGTTCAAAATATCCATAGTAATATCATAAACTATCGATTTTTCCTATTAAAAATATCTTAAGCATCATGATTCATGACATAATTTTTTTTTTATTCAAATTTTATTTTCGATTTGGACTTTTTTTCTATTCAAATTTCAATTTCTATTCTCAATTTCAAATTGATTTATCTGTAGCAAGTAGCAACAAATTCAATTTCGGTTTGAGATTTTTTTTATCTTTATTTAAAACCCATATAAATTGCTTTAAAAATAAAACCCATATTGTATTAGTGCAAATAGCGCAAATAGCGGACCGCTATAGCGCTGTAGCGGTCGCTATAGCGGCCGTAGCGCAAATAGCGCATTTTGATGTCATAGCGTAGCGTTTGGGGTCCAAAAACGCTATAGCGGCGCTATAGCGCGCTATTTAGAACACTGATTCAAAATGAATAAATCAGAACCGTTATTCTCTTATCAGACGGTATAACAGCTTGATATTTATGATAGATGTACAGAAACACATATGAAAAATTTTCAGAAAAAATATATATTTTTTTTTTACATCTTATATAGTCAAATGATACTTATACATATCATTTTTATAGACTTTTATTATTATATGTCCTTTCAAATTTATAAAACATTTTCGGACCGTTCATTTTCACGCGGGAGATCAACGGTCGATCTGTGATAAAATCTTTCCAAATCTATTTTAAAATGATCAAGGGAGAATATTGAACGTAACCAACATAAAAGTTTGAAAGTTTTATTATGTATGGGCTTCGATCCAACGTGAAGTGTTTGTGGCTCTACGATGTTTGTATATTCCGTCGGCTTGATGGATAGGTAACTGAACGTAAAATTTCATCAAACTTACATACAATGAAATGAATGCTCTTCAATTTGAACGGTTCCGATCGACTATCGGACAGTGTATACTTGTGGGTCTTCATTAACTCACACTACGAGAGTTTATGTTCTATATATGTTGATGTTTGAAAGATGTGGGTTATTGATGCAACAAGCATATGCTATATATATTTTTTTTGTACAAATCATTTAGTAATTTATAAACATGTTATTTCATTTATTATTGTGTTAATTTCATATTTCGTTTTCATTTTTTTTTTATAAATTTAAAGTTGCAATTATTCGTTAATTGTCTAAATTTAACTAATCACTTTTTAGATAATGTTATTATACATATGTAAGGCATAAAAATTATTTGATTCACATGAAAATTATGTACATATAAAAATGAAAAAATAAAATGGATAATGAAACAAACTAAAATAAAAAATAAAAAAATCAATCTAAATTAATTAATTTTAAATGTTCAACTTAATTTGTCAAAATTTTCAATTCTTTCTTAAATTTTAGCAAATATTATTTTTCTTAGATAAAATTCAATCTAAATAAATTAATTCTATATGTCCAAATTATTTTGTCAAAATTTATACAGCTTTGTTGATTGTTTATCAAGTTACAAGTGAAATTAATTTCACTTCCCTCTCATTTTACTCTCACAGTGAATGAAATTTGGGTATGTAATATGGACAGATCAATTAAGACCTGATACAGCGCACAGCTTATAGATTGAAAAGAGCATTCAATGTGTTCAGCACTCTGCACGAAGCTAAAACTGCTCTGTTAACGATTGATCTCCAGAAATTTGGTTTCCCCCCACTGCACTCAGAGAAGTTTTAGTTTCCCCCCATTATTTTTTGGACAGGTATCCTCTCCATTACTGTAAAAGATTCCCTTCACTTTACGGTTTGAGATTAACTCTCAGCCACTTCGAGATTCGGACTGACGGAGGGGCAGTATTATTGGGCTTTGAGATTCGTGCTAAGTTAAAAAGAACGGACCAAATCAAATAATTGTAAGAGATTCCCTATTACGGTACCGGGGAGGATCTGAATTCATTATTTTTTCATCTAGGGTTTAACTAGCTACTTACCCCTTTCTCCTCTGAGCCGCACCCAGTTACTTACCCCTTTCTCCTCTTCACAGTTACTTACCCAGTTATTTCTCTGATTCTCTTCTCTCCCTCTCCGCTAACCTAAGTCACAAAAATGAAAAATCTCTCTCCCTCTCTGCGATTCCATCGGCTCCTCTCTGTGACTCCATCTCACCCTCCTCCGCCGGCTTCCTCTTGTGACTCCGTCTCACTCTCACCCTCCTCCGCATCCCTCTCTGTGACTCCGTCTCACCCTCCCTCCCTTTCCTACACTGGTCCCAGCGCACCTACAGAGAACTAGAGAAGGGGCACCGAAATGGTTCCGCCCTCCACCAGTCCACCGATCGCCTCCTCCCAGCGCATCTCCACCTCCACGACTCCACCGATCGCCTCTCCTCCAGCCTCCAGGTACTGCACAGTTTCACTAAATTTGTGTTGATTAGCTTGATTTAGTCACTGTCTCTGATAATTAGTTGATTTAGTCACTCAATTTTGTTGATTTAGCACTACCCTTAGTCACAGCCACTCAATTTTATTAGCATTGAGTATATGAGTAATTTGATCCTCTTGAATAACGTGATCTGTCAGAAAGGAAATGCTGAATTTTCTTTTCTTTTTCCCTCTTACTGGCATTTCAGTTTCTGAAGATATTGTCTTGACATTTATGCTAGCTAATAACAGCATATTCTAAGAAAAATACAAGATTTCTTTCTTTTGCCTGGCACAGGAACCGGTGAATAAGCATGTGAGGTTTTCGAGGAAATGCTTTTGATATCACTTGAGAATTCAGCCCTTAATTGAAGAGAAAATACCATGGATGTAATAGTGAAAAGGGAGGGAGGCCCTTTAATAAAAAGAATATTAGTTTGATTGAAGTGCAAATAAGCACCTGTCAAATAAAAGAACTAGACTCTACTTGTGATGTTTGCTGTGATTACTTGGGTTGAGCCTTCGAGCTCCCCTTTTTGCTAATTGTTGATATTGATTTTGATGTACCAGTAATAGTGAAGACCAGTATGAGTTTATAGTAGAATATGAGTTTTCTACTATAAACACGTGAAGAACATCTTGTAACTTTAACAAAAAAAATGATATAGTTCATGTACCAGTAATTAAGTTCACTTAGACAATATCACAAACAATTTGTGTGCAGCAGGAAAACAGATCTGTAACAGTTCTGGTACAGGCAGAAACAACACAAATTCTGAAACCAGAGACACATTTAATTGTTGAATATCAAGATATTTATACTTATAAACTGAACCCAAGATGACATGTACTTTCTAATTGTTAAATTTTCCTTTAATGCTGAGGTGGCACTGGTTATCTTTTCCACTCGTGGCAAGCTCTTTGAGTTCTCCAGCTGTAACTGGTAAATTAATAAGACTCCGTATCACTTAGTTTAAATTATCTATTAGTTATTTCGATTTTGTGTTTTTAGCGAATTCAAGATCCGATGGGCTTGATTGTTTGTTCTTTGGTCTCCTGAGAGAAATTAGAAAGTGATATTCTTCAAAACAGTAGTGCTTTGACATGGATCCAGTGCCTTAGCTTCTGGTTGTAATAGTAGTACACGCTATATATCTTTCGTTTAGCTTAGGCTTCTAAGGTTTGATCTTTGTCAACTTTTAGAATCTTTTTGACGCCTAAGATATAAACCTACTATATTTCCATCAGATATATAAGTTAGTACATGATAATCCATGTGACATTGTTAGGTATCAAAGCAGGACCACCCCCCTAGTTGACCTCAGCACCGCCTCTGATATCAGCACCATAGCGCGCCTCTCTGGCATTCTTTCCCGCTTCGCCAGAGCAATCGGCTTCTTTCCATCCCTTCCTTACTGGATGACCATGCCCGAGATCACATCCTCGTCTTCAAGCCCGTTCTTCAGGTTTTGCTCACCTTAGCTTTCTTTTTATGATTTTAGTATAATTTCAGTACCAACACGGAGCCACCACTTCCTCCCACTATCAAAATTATGGCTGTGATAGGAATACATATTCTTATGGTAATAAATAGTTGCTTAAATTAGCTGAAACTTTGGTAATAAATAGTTGCTTAAAGAAAACTAGCACTACGTTACTAGCTAAAAGGGATTGATACTCCCTGCATTTTGCTGGTAAATGTAAGTAAAAGTTGATAAAGGGACTCAAAACAATCAAATTGTGATTAAAAAAAGGACTGAAATAAAAGTAGCATTACTCAAATTCTGGTATGGGGACATATTATATTCATTTCTCAAGAGATGGCAAAAGTTCAATCTTTATCAAATTTTGCGTTTAAATTTGTATTCTGAACTCAGAGATGATGATCCTACTTAAATTTGGGTGACGAAGGTATGGTCGATAGTTTTTATTATACCTACTGATGCCTTGTTTTTTAAATCAATCCTGATGCCTTGTTTTCAGTTTGGTACTTCTAAATTTCAATTTTAGATGCGTAGAAATTTGTAGTATACATTTAATCGAGGGATGCATGAAGCTGTTCAATTGTACTTAAAAGTACTTGTTCATAGGAATGCCAACTTAACTGAATTGTTGTACTTTACTGTTATGGATCTTGGATTCAATTCTCTGGTGCATATATGCAAATTTGGTGTTTTATAGGGTTAGATGTGGAAACAAATGATGATCCAATACTGGATTCAATTCCTTTATTAGATATTAGTCCACTTGTGACTAAGATTGATGATCCAATACTGGCAACAAATGATGATGTGCTGGAAGTTGTTAGACAGTTGGATGTGGCTTGCAAAGAGGCTGGATTCTTCTATGTGGTAAAATTTGATTATTTTATATATTACCATGTATGACTCGAAAAAAGTGAATCATAGGTTATAGCACCTCAGCAATGCTACTTGTCACCAAAATGTATTAGTTGGAATTTTAAAGATGAAAATACATACTTCAGTACTTGAAGGAAAATGGGAAATTAGTGATATTCGGGGACAGTCTTATATATACCTACTTTATACACACCTCAGCAAATGCTATTTTGTAGGAATATGATAGGATCCGAATAATATACCTATTTTCAAAGTGGGACAGGAAGCAAGTGCACTTTATATACACCTGTACTAGTGTAGTACTGTCATATACTGGAAACTGATTTAGTAAAATTGATGTTAATATAATTTCTGATGTTATGATATGGAAAAATTATACCTAATGATGTTGACTCTTGATAATTGTATAGCTTGGATTGTGAGCCTTGTTCAAACTGGCTTGTATGCTGATGGTTTCTTCTATTACTACTATTGAGGTAAAGCTAAAACAAAACCTTGGAAATATTTTTAGTGAATATTTTGAACAGGGGGTAGTGAATATTTTGAATATTTTGCATGCCAGCCCTTGGGTAACAGTTGTTATATGTCCTTGAACATAAATATGTATAGGGTCTATAATTGAGTTGAGATTTATAGTCGGCACCTAATACAAGATTCAAGACTGAAGTGATTTATTTTTCATTTTGATTTGCTTTCTTAATGATATTGATGTAACGATACTTGTGTGCCTTGCTCATGAACAATTAATGAACTTAAAGGTTTATAACAAATAAAATTACTTTTAGGGAAGAAAACTAGATTGAAAACTTTTTGTAGTCATCTATATATTAGAAGTCAATAACATGCTTCTTTAGTTACTGGGTCACTGTATTTTAATTTGACTTGGTAGGCAAATTAAAATCTAATTTGACTTGGTAAGCAACATAGGTTTAGGATTTAGGGTAATGCCAATTGAAGTATAAGTGCTGGGTCACTGTATTTTAAGTAATTGCCATGTACACATAATTATCTTAGTCTTTATCCCCATGACTGATACTGTAACAAATTACTTTTCAAATTTCTATGTTCTTAATTTCTTAACATCAATTGAAAATTCTCTTAATGCAGAGAACTTCAGGACTGGCCTTCAGTTTTGTTCAGTCCAGTGTTAAATCATTTATTTTGGATATATGTACAAGTTTATTATATTAATGTGATTGTAGTACTTTTTGGTTTTTGCTACAATGTATGCTTCATAACATTATATTGATTAATGCTTATTGCAATGTGTTGTTATTAATGCTTGTTTAATTTGAAATGTAAATTATTAATGCCATTGGGTTGGTACCAAATCGGTATAGGTACCAAATTGGTACGGGGTGAATTATAGAATTGGGCCTGAATTTTTTTTCCTGGAACGACAATTTTTTGCATCGGAAAATCTATACAAATATGGGGTAATACATTCCTTGCAAATAACCTGGTGGGGCCCACCTTCTTTACCCATGCAACTAACTGTGTGGGACCCACGTTATTTACCCTTGCAACTACTCACTCCTCTATCGTTGCAACTAATCCATGGGACCCACACACTTTACCCTTGCAACAAATCGATCCTCTATCGTTGCAAATAGTCCATGGGACCCACGCACTTTATCCTTGCAACTACTCAATGCTATATCCTTGCAACTACTTCCTGCATTAGCTTTGTTGCATGGGTACTTATTGCAAGGGCTTACCCTTGCAATAAGTATTCCAGTACTTGTTGCAAGGGTAACCCATGCAACAAGTCGGAAATTGAGTAGTTGCAACGGGGGTTGTTGCAAGGGTACTTGTTGCAAGGGTAGCCCATGCAACTGACATTTTTTGGAGTTGTTGCAAGGGTAAGCCCATGCAACAAGCCAAATTTTACCCTTGCAAAAAATCAGAATTCTAGTAGTGATAGTTTATTTAATACTTTTACAGTTATAATTTTCAAAACACGTTTGATGATTATATTAAAGTGCAATAATGACGAGCAGTGTGACTTTGTACAATGATCAGATATGTCTTAAAAATTATATATAGAAATATAAAAAATGTTAAAGAAAACCACTAAATATTATAAAAATGTCTAATTAATTGTTTTTTTTAGTAAATGTTAGAGGCTAGTCATCCAATTACTATGTAATCCACAAGGGATCTCTCCCATCCATATTTCGAACCTGAAACCTCGCTCATGTCTAATTAATTGGTATATATATGAAAAAAAAAAAAGTGTGCAAATGTAACTTGTCTAATGTTGAAAATCACAGTCCACACAATCATATGTTTGAAGATTATATGTTAATAGAACCTAAATTGGTATTAAAGATAACTAGTCGAGTATTTATAGTTACAAAATATGGGTTAAAAAAATAAGCAATGAAGCGGCGGGGCTCTCAAATACTCTTCTTCTTTTTATCAATTTCCCCTCCATTTTTTAAATATAGTTTGATCAAGTCTGTTATCTATTACATTTGTAAACACGCAAAAGTCAATTTCCTCAATAGATTTACTCTTAAATGCGTGCAAGACTCAAAGATGCTGCCTTCCTTTGTCCGGCATTTTAATAGGAAAAAAAAAAAAAAATTCCTCTACGACCGGACCTGATTTTACCAGATTTATATAAAGAAAAAACAGACAACTCCTCCAACGACTCAAAAGTTAGAGAAAAGTACAAGACAGAAATAAACAAAAATAATTAATTAACTACTCAAAATTTCATAATTTATCATAATATATAACCCTTCATGTTACAAGTAATCTTCTTTTTCGACGCGTTAATTCTTGAACACTTGATTCCCTCGGGCGACGATAATCATGAAAGTGATCACGATGCGCCACCATGGAGATCTCAAGTTCATTCCTTTTGTCCATCATCATTTTTTGATTGCGGCATTCGCCACCGCAAAACGCTTGTTCCCTGTAAAATATATGAAGAAGATGTGAAGGAAAGAAGGAAAAATTGAAGAATTGATCATAATTCAAACATATGCATCTAAGAACTTAAATAAAATGGAACTTTGAAAGGATTAATTTGGAACAAAAGAAAAGGAGGAGGGTTCAAATGCACCATATTTTTTGTGCTCCAATATGTTCCACATCCTTTATCTCTATTTTTAAAGTGCGAACAGTAGATCCGAACCGTTCAACATGATCTTCATAATAAAATATATTTGGTGACCAAATTTTATATTTTTTAGAATTTTTTTACTATTTTTTTAGATAGGTACAATATCACTTTATCGGATGGTCCAGAATCTCCTTAAAAAAATGATTTTGTACCTATCTAAAAAAATAGTAAAAAAATTCTAAAAAATATAAAATTTAGTATCCAAGCATATTTTATTATACAGATCATGTTGAGCGGTTCAGATCGACTGTTCGGACTTTGAAAATAGAGATAAAGGATGTAGAGCATATTGAAGCACAAAAATAATGGTGCATTTGAACCCTCCTCAAAGAAAAGTTATTGAACCATAAAGATAAAGGAAAACAAATTAAGAAAAACAATTGTCAAAGTGAAGGACACATTTCTCATGAGAAAAGGGGTGAGGATAAATGTTTTAAAATTACCTGTACATGAAAATATCCATTTGCAGTTTCAACTCCTTGTGGCAAAGAAAGCAAAACTTGACGAATGCCGGTGTCTCACAACTCTTATCTCTTGAATGACCACAGACTGTCGATTTCGTCACAACCGGAAAAATGCGAGGAGGAGTCTCGATAAGAAGTTGAAGCCCGACCGATTTCTTCTGTAACTTCGACATGGATTTCGAGTTTTCTTCTTCTCTGATGGCCTCATCATTTCCTGCTATGTGAAAAATGCTTCTCTCTCTTGGAAGCATGTTATTATGTCAAAAGATGGAGGTAATAGGGGAGAAGAAGAGGGGAAAATATATAAAGGAGGGGTTTTGGTCGGTTGTATTGTTGCTTAATTATTAAGAGCTCACAGAAAAATTAATTCAACATCTGTTTCACATGTAACCCGGTCTATATAATAAGCTTTATTGGGACTCGGCCTAGTCTATATAATAAGCTTTATTATGACTCCGCAGTCGGCATAGTCTATATAATAAGTTTTATTGTGACTCGGCATAGATCGCTACAGCTTAATCAAAGGTAGAGGTGCTATCGGGTCGGGTGTCCGGATATTATTATATTTAGATCCGTACTCTAAAAGTGTTCGGACTGAATTTTGATTCATATACTTAGGTCGGGTCTAAATCTGCATATCTATTTATCTGTAGATATTTCAGGTCCAGTCTTTCAATTTCGGATAGATAGATACCTATAACTTGTTTGTAGATTATCGGGTCCGGTCCGGATCCGGAGCGGGTCCGGATCCGAAACAAATACATGTCACAACTCACAAGCATTTGAGAAACCATTTACGTTTAAATATAATTACTCTCAGACATCATTAAAACTGCTCCAAAATAATAATTATACTATTATTCTTGTTCATAAATATTACAACATAACATGCTACATAGCAAAACAAAAATAATAGTAATCTATCAAAATTAAAAAAATACTATCCTATCGATTCAATATTTGCATGTACATTATCTCAATTACTATTTGTAATAAATGAGAGTTTTTCATAATTATTAATATATATTTTTATATTAAATAATTATAAAGAACGGTATTATTATTTTATCGAGTATTTATACGGGTATTGGGTCGGGTTCGGTTATGGGTCGGATAATTAAATCAAACACATATCCTATCTATTATAATATCGGATTCGGATCGGATATTAAATTATTAATTTTGTAACTGTATTCATAATTTAACCGAATATATTTTTTAAACCATACCCTATTCAAATTAATCGGATTCAGATCGGTTCCTATTCGGATCCAGTTTGATTCTGAATCGGATCTGAATAATCAGATAAAAGTAGCACCTATGATCAAAGGAATAAGGACAATATAGCTACAAGCCGAGCCGAATTTGATAGAATTCAGCTCTTTTTTATTTAAAAAAAAAACAATGTTCTTATTGAATCCAAATCCTCTGTTACACGGATATGTTGTAATCCCTGTGTGAACTGACAAATGGCTTCATGTGCACTCTGAGAGTAACTAAAGCCTGTGGGACCAATATGTCTGTGATATTGAAAGGGCTATTCAGTAAAGGCAACAGAAAACCTGAACTGTCTTTTCCCTTCGAACTCGGTTGCTAAAAATCGAGAAATTTCCTACCGGTTTACCCCCAAAAACGAAACAAGAAATTTAATGATTGGAAATAAAATAAAACAATAAAGCAAAAGACGTTGAGAGCGCGTGGCGGCGTGGGCGCACTTTCCACTTTCATAGCTGAATAAATGATTAAAAAGGACATGATACATGTTTTGTTCTCTAGTTTATTAATGTCAGTGACAAGAAAGACTGTCTTTCATGTAAATAATTTTGTCACAGAGAAATGTTTGTCCGATTTTTACTGTACCTGATTGAATTCATGCCACTATAAAACCGAAATTGAGCTAGCTGTTCAAATTACCAGTATTATCTTTTTAGAATATAACTGAGCTTAGATATCAAGCTTTGTTGAAATTTCAGGGTGTGACGATTAGACTTGGTACTGTACTAAAACTTAAAAAAAAAAACCTCAGTTATTTTTGAAATTTTCAATTTATTTATCTAAGAAATTAGTAGGACCCAGCTTCTGCCAGGATTTTCAATTTATTTTTGAAATTTTCAATCCAAGGCGAACCGAGCCCACCCTTTTTATTTTTCTGCCGCCACTGGGGAAACAAAGCCCTAATGACTGACTTCAAAGGTCATATAGAATTCTATTCATAGTGCTGTGTGTATACAAATTTATAAATTATCGATCTATTTTGAGAACCAATGTTTAGTCTATTGATTAGAAAATTGAGAAAGAAGTTTGTATAAGAAATTGCTAGT
This sequence comes from Carex parvula, assembly GCA_025461045.1. NCBI lineage: Eukaryota > Viridiplantae > Streptophyta > Magnoliopsida > Poales > Cyperaceae > Carex > Carex parvula. The sequence goes on along the minus strand of JAJGRW010000048.1, from coordinate 133,097 downwards.
TTTGAATCTCGATTAATATTCTTTTGTGAATATTTCGTTGGAAGACTTAACTTTTATTTTATTTAAAAAAAAAGTAACTACAGCAGTTGACATAAAACTAGAATTAAAGCTTAGGTGCTACGGATAGCATAAGACTTTCCATACTACGGCTTCAACAACTAATAGTATAAACTTCAAACTCCAGTCTAAGTAGCTCAGTAAATTTGTTATATAATGAACTTGTAGAATATCAATTTTTACTATTTTTGAAATTTTTTTACTATTTTTTATGAATTATGAAAAATGGCAAAAAATAATCTAAAACATTAGTAATTTTCTTTTATTTTTAAGCTTTTATTGCCATATTTCATAAATCATAAAAAAATGAAAAAAAAAGTTTCAAAAATAGTAAAAATTAGTATTTTATAAATTTATTATATAATCAATTTTCTGAGCTACTTAGATGGAAATTTAAAATTTATACGATAAATTTTTAGAACCGTAGCACGGAAAACCTTATGCTATCCATAACACTTAAGCCTTACTCTAAAACTAGAGAACAAAACGTGTATCATGACCGATTGACCTCCATACTATAAGCATTCGAGTGAATTTAATATCACACAGCAGAGAGAGTGATGTTTCCTATTTACTGGTCAACTTGCAATGTCTTTATTTTAGAGAAAATCCAAACATTTGATGTGACATAAAATTGACATATATATTAGTAGATTGTTCTTAGTTTTAGTTTGTTTTATAGTCGTATGCCTTTGTTTTATTTTTATTTTGACTATAAAATGGAATCTCCTAATATCTGTTTTCTTTTGGTTTATATCAATTTTGATCTAAAAGCGATAGACCAACGTTGTGGTGGTAAGTTTGTAAATAAGTTCACATATTCTTTTATCAGTTTGAAAATTCCTAAACGTATTCAAATTGACATGCATATAGTAGATTGTTCGTAGTTTGTTTTATAGTCGTATGCTTGTGTTTTATTTTTATCTTAAAAAAGACATGTTCTATTTAATTATTTATTGATATAAATGTTTTACTAAGAGAGTAGCTAGTAATTACAGGACCTCCAACTTATCATTAAGAGAATAATTCATTTTTGCATAAAGGATTTAAAATATATACCGTAAAATCAGGGTGGATTCATGTTTATAGTGGGGAGCTCGACCCCCATATTTTTTTTTTTCTAAATTAATTATAATTTTGAACCATATTATGTTATATTTATGATATTAGAATTTTCAAAAGAGTTCAAAATTAATCTCCAAACTCTAGTGGCAAAGACACACAGTCTCTAATGTAAGAGGTTATAAATTTGAAATCCGAATAAAAAGAAATCATTTATTATAATAATAAAAATATTAAAAAATTGGATAACTTAACCATCAACCTTTACTTAAAAAGAAAAAAATTAACCTCCAAATATTTTACAAAAATTACTTATGATTTATGACCTTCACAGGAGGACGTGGGCCAGGCTCCCTTTCCCTGTCCCTGACTTATTGTAACCGGATCACTTAAAATTGAATGCTTATAAGGGAAAGAAAAATGCAACAATAAAACTATAGAGACGGCATTTAAGAAAAAAAAAAAAAAGGGACTGGATAGGTCCATTGCTTTGTTCTTAAAAAAAACTAGTGTTGAAACACCATTATGTAAATTTTTCTATATTCATTTTTTTCTGGTAAAGGTCGGGCGATTTGGGGCCGGTGAATTAATCACAAAGCATCTGTACAGAGCTGATAAAAAGAAGTGTTCTGTCACTATTATGACCTAACTAAGTGCTTGACATTTTTTTTTTTTTTCCAATTGCTCAGTATTCTTTTTTTTTTTAAACTTGGAAGAGGCTCCCAAGCGTCCAATTGTCACTATCCACTGCTGGAATTTCAGATGTATCGACTACATATATAGTTTAATGTTTCTGAATTATTTGGCTCTTGGTTAGATCACCCCTTGGATGGACGGAGAGGACTGTAAGCTGCACTGGGACTCATAGAGTCCTCAAATGGTGCTGTGCTGTTGAAAATGAGAATTGCTGAGGTATGAATATTTTATGTTATTAATTTTCTCTGTTACAATGGTTTTCGCTATGAAAACCAGCATTTGGTTTAGTGGCAAAGGCAATGTCATCCGTGTGAGAGGTCCAGTGTTGTAAATAACGGTATATGCTCGTCGGACGGACAAGGTACCGCTAAGCGATTAATCGGAAATAATCGGAAATAATTGGCTATAATCGGAAAATTCCTTAACGGTTTAATCACCGCCAACGACTAATCGGCTGATTAATCGGCCTAAACGGACGTTTTTCACAACACTGGAGAGGTCACAAGTTTGAAACTAGAAGGAGAAATCTCTTATGGATATTAAATAATTGGGTAGCTTGACCTATAACCTTTGCTCAAAAATCAATGGTTTATGTTATTTATAATTACATGACTCATATAACCGTTGGGCAAATATCCTCTCCGGTAACGTAAAAGATTCCCTTCATTTTACGGTTTGAGATTAACTCCCAGCCGCTTTGGGATTCGGGCTGACGGAGGGGGCAGGATTTTTGGGCTTTGAGATTCGTGCCAAGTTAAAAGGAACGGTCCAGATCAAGTAATTGTAAAATTCCCTATTACGGTACCGGGGGTGATGTGAATTCTATAACCGTTGGTATCTATTTCTATTTATGGTATGCATTGGTACTAGTGTACCAATACCGTTGCCTTTTTTTCCCTAAATTGGATATTAAAGTTGATTAATTCTATACTTTTTGATCGATGATGAATTATATTCTAAGATCAATTTTATTTCTCAACATGTGCAGATGGCGCATAATACATTGCGGACTGGACAATGGCGGTCAATTGTCCATTGCGACCCCCAGCCGGCTCGGCTTGCACGGGTCTGCAACGTCTGTCCGTCGCACCTCTTCATTTTTATTGCATGTATAATTTAGCCTCCTTTCTCCAACACATTATTTCCTTGTAGAGAGAGAGAGACAAGTTATCAGTGTTTTCACTCATTTTGGAGTGAACATTGACTGGTCCGTATGAGATGCTTAAGTTTTGTAGAGTTTTGAATAAATTATGAAACGGTTGTCTTTTCTTACATTATTCCCCCACAAGGGATGACGCGAAGGGAAGGAAAGAAAGCAGAGGGGAGACCGATCTAACCACAATCGGTCCGCGCTCGATTATATGTTTCACAACGACAAAAATTAAATAGAGAGCGAACGGAAGGAAAAGGGAAGGGAGGTGAAATCGAGGTATAATTTCAGCAATTTCCTTTTTTTACTAATTTTCACTTTCAAATAGGAGGTTAGAGAAAGAAACTAATTTCGCTTCATTATTTTTTCTTTATACACTCTGTTTTGAAGCACAGTTTAAGTGAATTCTTCGTTTTCACGCAACGGACACGTTGTGCTCTTATAACTTAAAGGGTTAATTTCCCATGTACCCTCAAAGAGTTCTTTAATTTCTTATTTACCCCTAAACACTTCAATATATCTAATTTGTCCCTTAACTCTTAAAATTCTTTCTTTTTTACCCTTTGAATTAATTACCCATTGTCAAAATTTATTTCTTCCCATTGTACCCTTCTGTGGACCCTCTTATCAAACACTTAATTTATTATACAGAGATTCGAACTACACCAACTTGTCTCTTCAGCTTATTGAGCAATGGAGTCTCAAAGCAAAGTATCCGCTCAGAGTAGCAATGGCGGCCCGGGCACCACACTTCCTATTGATAAACAAAAAGGTAATGTAGAGGCAAGAAATCTCGATCTTCAAATAAGACTGACTCATTATTATATTTTTTTTATTGGAAACCCGTTGACTATTCATTAAATTGCTGAAATCCAAAGTACATTGCAAGTAATTTAAAACAGTAAGCAAAACTAACTACTCTAAAGCCATGCAGGTGCGAACATCAACCTGTAAGAGCTATCTAAAATCAAAACACGAACAGAAAAATTCAAACTACCCTATTAGAATCAAATAACTATTGATCCCTAATCAATATGTTTGGGAGTGATTATTTGCTTATGGACTAGCCTCTTTTGTTATTCTCCCTGTATCTCAAAGACAGTACTGTCTAAATTGGTGCCCAGCTGCAATTCTTCTCTAAACTTCTGCTTGGCATGCCATTAAAAACTTTATTTGTGCGACGCGCCCAGTTAGCCAGCAGGTGAGGCTGTAGGAGGTTCATTCTTCTGGTATGATGGATACCTGTTTTGAGGTGCACTGGTATTTGATGCATGGAGCACTATGCCACTGTGTATAACCGAGTAATATAAATAGCACCACAAGGATGAAAGAAAGGTCATTCCTTTTTTTTGGGAATAAAAGGGTATAACCGAGTTCTAATTTCAGAATATACAAACATTCTCCTTTTTATTCATTAGAGAATGATATGAACTATACTGATTAGAACGATAAAATAAGTGTTTGATTAGAACCCACACAAGGGTATGATGGGAAAAAGTAAATTTTGACAATGGGTTATTAATTCAAAGGGTAAAAAAGAAAGATTTTTAAGAGTTAAGGGACAAATTAGATATATTGAAGTGTTTAGGGGCAAATAAGAAATTAAAGAACTCTTTGAAGGTATGTGAGAAATTAACCCTAACTTAAAAGGGGTACCTTCGTGCTTGGAACAGCGTCAAAATCTCTGCTCTATAATTTATTTAAGAGGGAAATTAAGAGTGAGGCTATGTTAATCTTTACTATGAATTTGTATCTTTATTTTTAATATCTAAACAGTTGGTCTCAAATAGTTTAACATAATCTCAACATGTACTTGTAGATCAAATTATATTTTTTAAATCGGTAAAAAGTCACTTCATATGAAGATTCTAGATCATTTAAAATAATGATATTTTGTCTAGCTCAAATAAATTAGTAAATAAATATAAAAAAGTAATATTTAGTCTGCAAGTATATTTTTAGATAGAGATTATGTTGAACAGTTCAGATCAATTGTTTGGACTTTGAAATGAAGATATATATTGATCCACAATACATGTCAAAATGCTATGGTAATTCTATTGAGACAACAAACCATTTATTTGTAACTTGTCTTTTAATTAACTCTATCTGGTCATGGATTGCAGAGTTTAATAAATCTTTAACTGTGATATTGTTTCAGACTTGTGGCTTTTAGATGCATGGATACGTAGGTTAATTGAATTAATTAGGTCAGCAACCATTTGGGCAGTTTGGTTAGGTAGAAATAAAGTATGTTTTAATAATGTTGTGGTACCCTCTATAGCTTCATTAGGATCTCAAATTATTTCATTAACTTCTTATTGATGTAAATCTACTTAGATGATTCTTTTTTTAAATTAACTTTAGTTTTATATATAGATGTTACAAATTGTCTCAGGCAGGCAATATTATAATTCTATCAGAAACAGATACATCGACAGAGGGAAACAACAGCTGGGATTCAGAGGAAGAACCAATTCTTGGATTAGAAGGGTCAGACTTTTCTGATTGTCTCAGAGACAGAGAAGAATTGATGCAATAGATGTTGCATTTCTACATTCTTCTGATCCCACTACCCATTCCAGTTCATCCTATGTAAGCTTCTCTGCACCTCCTTAGTTCTTTCTAATGATGTACTAATGTTCTTACTGTTTTGTATAACAAGTGTTTAGCAGACATTAGTTTTTATGCCTTGATGGTTTAGATATCTCTTTGTTGCTTCACAACTTGTGAGATTATTTTGTTAATTAATTGGTTGTTTCATATTTTGTAATTGCCATTAGGCATATTTTGTATGAAGTATCCGTTTCTAATGAAACAGGTGGTATTATACCATTTTTATCCAAAAAAAAAAAATGTCAAAATACTATGTGCATAGTACCATAGCCTCACTCATTTATTAATAACAAAACTACAAAACTAATATCTGGTTTCAACTATTTGCGCCTTTTGCATGTGCCCTGCAATATTATACTGCCCTTCTATAATTGATGCTGCCCAGAGCACCCGAAATTTTTATCAATAACATAATATATAAGTTCAAAATTCCACCCATAACATTACTTTCTAAACTTTCAAAAACTCTCACGACCGCTGACTTTACCAGCAATTTGCATAGGGCACACCCACTGGTAAAATTAGCGGCCTGGATGGACCCCTACCCGCTAACAAAAAATGACGGGTCTAGGTATTCACTGGCAAAGTCGGCTGGTAGATAGGGCACAAACTGAATTTTTTATTGTAAATTTTCAAATTCTTTCTCCTCACACTCATAACACATCCAACAAACAAGTCTAAGTCTGACTCATGAGCCCTTCCTTCCATACGCTGGTGCATACATGAGGTACCCTATTCCATTTCAAGGAAAACTGGAAACCAGTGTGATTGACCTCACATTTGCCCGACTATAGTAATAGAGTGTCGACTGATCCGGTTTTGAAGAAGAAGACACAATCGCATATCAATGACAATGAACATAATACAAGGTAGGTGACTTGGACATCAGACAAACTATGACAGTATCGATAGGAATGCATCAGGTACTTACTATTCAATTTGAAACTCCTTGTTGAATTTAATTTTAAGTCACTAACTAATTATATTTTCATTTTGGAGGCAAAAATACAGGAGCTTCTTCGAGTATATCAAGACGTTAATGCATATTTTTTTATGATTGTTTGTGTTTGATTTGGATAACTGTATGAATTAGACAATTTTCTTAATGATTTTTTGCTTATATGAAATTGATTATGTTAAAATTTAGTATTTGTCATAAAGTAATAAGAACAATTCATTAAAAGTTACAAGTTACAACATACATAACTGCAAACTAATTAAAACTAAATACTATAACCAAAACACACTACATAACTACAAACTAAAACTAAATATTACAACGAAAATTAAAATCTATTTTCAAGAACGTTTCGGAACAAAGTCATCGTCCGATGGAGTTCGTGAAGCCGATGGCTCCTACAAAGAGCCTACCTCCTCCTCCTTGCGTTATGAGGATAAAGAGAGAGAATTTGGAAATTTATAATAAAAAAAGTCCAGTTTGTGCCCTACCAGCTTACTTTGCCAGCACGTATCTAGACCAGTGAACTTTGGCAACAGGTAGGGGTCCATTCAGGCTCGCTGACTTTACCAGCGTGCCCTATGCAGACAGTTAATAAAGTCAGCAGTTGTGATAGTTTTCGAAATTTAAGAAAAAATATTTTATGGGTGGAATTTTGAATTTTTTTTATATTATTATTAAAAATTTTGGCGAAAGCACAATCCCTTGAAAGGACCCATGTCGCATTATCCCCAAAGCTCTAGCTTCTAAACCAAAATATTTCGATAATAAGACCATGAATTTTTCTGAAAATAAAAAAAAAAAACAACTCTGAACTTTATGCTTTGTATGATCTAAACAATGCAACAATCTCTTCACAAGTACTGGAAATACTAAAAAAGTACATTTAAGTCATATAGAAAATAAGAACATATATGTATTCACAATTTTAAACGCACTTAATTTATACTAGTCATTCCAAACAAAAGAGAGTCATTTAAATTTTTACACTGTATTTACAATTTTACACCTTCGATTCAATCACACACAATACACAATAAATCAGATAAATCTTACACGTGATAACTCTATTCTCTGAAAAACCCATGAACTTCATTTTCTTCAAAGCATGTTAATAAGTTTCTATATTTTGAATTAGTCTTCGCTCGTCATCTATGGGCAAAAGCATGCATTTTGCACATGGAATGGAAATGGGGGGGCACTAAAATTTTACACATATGAAAATTTACACTGAAAATCGAGTGGTTTTAATTTTTTTTCTGTGGAAAGATGAAAATATATGGTACTTTTTTTTTTTTTTTTTTTGAGAAAAAATAAGGATCTAGTCCTTATTTTGTTTTATTAATGACATGCTCCAAAAGAGAACCATCTTATTTTTGAAGAGTAATTCAACAAGGTTGAATTAACATAATATATGGTACTTATGATTTCATCTTCTGATATTGTGCTGATAAAACTGTGCCTGCATCCTTTTGTATATGTCGACGGGTGCACGCCTCTCTGAATAAATTAAAAGTAGTAGTTAAGAAAGAAGCATGAAAAACTTTACTAAGAGGGAATATAAGACTATATATTAATATTGGAGAAATTTAAGTAAAAACTGTTGTTTTACCTTTCATTGTTAACTAGTTCTAGATCTTCATGGGTTAGTCGTGGACCTTCGTCAAACCCTTCATATATATGCTCTCCACTTTCATCTCTATAACCAACTATTCCCATCGCTTTATCTTCATAGATCTGTCATTTGCAACACATTTTGATCAAATAAATACAACAGACAGCAAAGGGAAATTTTTTTTTTTTAAAATAGACATAAAATGCCCTTCCATTATATAAAAGAAAGAACCAGTACAATGTTCAAATGTAAACAATGATAACAAAAATGTAAACTACCCAGAAAAAAGCAAAGGGAAATTTTCATTCTATTTATTTACTATTTTGGGTGAGGATTTGCCATAAGAAAAAAAGTTACCTGTTTTTGGAATGTTTTGGTCAAAGCTACAAAGTGGTTAACTTATCAACACAATAACTTGATTTTGGCAAGGTATAATTGCAAGGAAAATATGACCTTTTTATTGTACAGACAGGTCAACAACTGAGACATACCTTATAATTAGCAGTGGAAGAGAAGAGAAAAGGTTTGATCACCTTCTTTGGTTGTACATGGCAGCGGGTTGGAAGCATGACAGCTTTGATATAAGATTTAGGTGTCGCTCTAGAAACAGTGAAACAAGGAGAGGTACCCCTCAGAGCCATGGATTCCAACTAAAAGGATAATGAGAGATTAGAGAAAATTAACAATGTCATTATTGGTTGGGGAGGTAGGGTTTGAATTTGCTTAGTCTTTTTTTTTTTTTTGAAAGACTTGGTAACGCTTTTGAATTTGCTTAGTCATTGTGCTTAAACAATGATTAAAATACGGCTAAATATTGCAGTCCGGATTCTCTGAGGTAATGCACCATTGAGTTTCAATCCAACCTGTCCAATCAGAATCCGAACAAATCTGGCCTAAACCAGTTGCATGGGGCTCTTTTAAGATGCATGCTAATATATAACGAACGGACCAGATTCAAACTCAAAAGTTGAGGTAACTTGGGTGATATGAATTCTAAACATTGGGGGACATCCTTAGGAATTCACATCCAGTACGTTACCTGAAAAGGGAATCTTTTACAATTAGTGGATATGGACCGTTCTTGTTAATTTGGCACAAATCTCAAAGCTCAATAATACTGCCCTGCGTTAGTCTGAATCTCAAAGCAGCTGAGAATAAATCTCAAACCGTAAAGTGAAAGGAATCTTTTACAGTACCTGAGAGGATACTTGTCCCATCCTTAGTGGATCCACAGGACCACAGAACTCTTTTGATGACTTTGTATTTGTTTATTAAGGCGTCATATGATGAAGTTTTGTTTGGTAGATTCTAGGAATCAAGGGTTACTGGCTGAATCTCCTCTTTTTGGCGTAATTGTCTTTATGCCCATGAAATTTACTAATTCCAATTTTGAGCATCAGGACTTATTTTTTTCAAACAGGAACCATCAGGACTTCGATTAATCATATTTGCCAACCACAACTTGAGACTACATACTTCTCTAACTATTGAGTTAAATTAACCATTTCATCATTATTTTCAAATAATTATCCAAATGCAGGTTAAAGGATAGTCAAGACTCAATTGGCGAATATGTTTGAGAAGAGAATGATAACAGAGGAAAAGGTTCCACCAATTAACTCTTCAACGATATTTGATGCTATTTATATATTAAACTAAAATAAGAGTAACATGACAATTTTTTTTATCAAATATGAATAAGAAAGTTAATTAAGATTTGCTTAATTATATTAAAGTATGAGAATCTGGATGAATCTCAAGTATTGATGGACAAAATTTATATCTTAAAGTTTTCATGGGTACATGTCACAATTGCAAAGTTTAGATGGGCAATTGTACTAGAAATTTGAAGTTGTAAATATCTATGAGGACATGGTTCATGGAGTAAACAAATATATTCTTAAAGTTTGTGAAAAAAATTCAGTAAAGAGCAGAAAGATGATCTAGTTCGTAGAAAATGTGAGAGTAGAGCTCTATTTCTCTGAACAAAACATTGTCAAATAAAGAACTAGAGAACAAAGATAATAAAGAAAGAACTTTAGTTTTTGTGTTCAATAAACTAAAGCAGGAGCTTGGTGCATTCAAAATTTAAAGAGCTAATTAATGGTTCCCATAGACCAATTTCATCGGTGCCCACTGCCCGATACCTTCATTAAACTAAAAATAATGCTACTTCTTGGGTGGGTTTACCTTATCTCATTGACAATAACATATATTATTTACATAGCGCTTTCTTTGTCACATCCCACGGCCTTACTTCACACCTTTTGTCGTATACGACAAGATTAAGGCATTATGTCAGCACCAACACATCTCAAAGTCATTGTTGTTATCTAACAAAGAATCGGTTTGTTAATTCTAGGTGATGAATATTGTTCCAATTAATTAATCGAGTACCAGAAGAAGTAACGAATGAAATGATTTCTTTTGGAATCCTTGGAAATTAAGCTGCAAATTGCTATAAAACCACCAGTCAGGCGATTCATGTTACATGTGACTGGATTGTCCAACCTGAATTATAGCTATAGCAACGGTACCACAATCCTACAAAAAAAAAATGTATTTCGTTTTTATGCAGAAAGTAGGGAGAATAATTGTTTTTGTAAGCACAGACTCCATAAAGAGAAACAAGTCTTTTAATTTTTAAATAGTTTGAAAAGATACATTAAGACATTCTTTAAAATTCTTGTGGCCGAAACAAAAAAATTTCAGAAACACAAATTTTCTTTTGTGATTTTTTTGGACCTGCATTTTTTTCTTTTTGTCAAAAAGATTCATAAAATCATCGCAAACATGCTCCGCACCACTTTTTATTCTCTCGGGTTGTTCTTGTGTGTGCGTGGGGTGGAGGGTATTTACTATTTAAGTCCACGATTCTATTCTGCTACTTTGAATGTCGAACAGACGAACAAGAAATTCTAGGCAATGACAGGTCTAAGATGAGTATATTCAAAAGAAACATCAAAAAGTACCGATGTACAGATAAACTCATTATTCTAGCATCAACTATGCATTCTTTTCTGGTCGACTTCCTATTTTATTCTTTCATCTTTATACTTTCCATTGCTCGATAGAACTAGTACTGTATCACAGTATCAGAGACCAGAGGCCGTGCGTTGATCAAAGCTATTTTGAAAAGCCAGTAACAGCTAGTCAGATCTGGGCTTATCTCGATTTTCAGGTTGCAATCCAAAGAAATCTCATCGCATAAATGCATATATTGCTGGGCCACGGACTTGCTAATAGTGGCCAGAAGCAATTAATCCTCCAACTCGCCTAAGTATTAGTATAGCGTTATATATGCGAACTATGTTTACAAAATTTTAACAAATATGAACCCATTACAATTATACAAATTCTTTAAATAGCATGTACAATTGTTTGAATTTTTTTGAACAAAAATGATGTAGAGGACACCACATCATTGGCAGGCTGAGTAGGAAGTAAAATGGCCCCCGCTAAAACAATCATTCGCCAAAATTCACACAACAGCAATAAAAGTGTCTCAGAACTCTCAGGAGCAAATTCCATTTTTGGCAAAAGTTTACACGCGCACAAGATTTGTTTTCTCTATATTGAGACAGAGAAAACCAAAATATGTTTCAAACCATCCAAAAAGCAAGCGGGAAAAGGTGAAAAAAAAAAAAAGTGGATGGCATACTTATTCTTATACAGATTAATTTCTCTGATCAACAGGATTTTCTAATTGGAGAAGGCACTCAATCCTTATATTGGTTCATGAACGACTCATGGAAAGCCTTGAGACTAGAGATGATGGCTGGGATTTTATCCTCTTGTGGAAGAATAGTACACCTAAAATGATAGGTTCCAGGTACCTTTATTCACAAAATAAGAAAAAAGAAATATTAGTTCAATTACCATGGAAAGTAAGAAGAGAGCTAGACAAGTTTTGCTATTGTGAGGAAATTTCAGGCATAGACAATAGAGCAATAATGACAAAGGAACAGGGGTAATTTGGGAAGTTCTCGAGCAATTGTGCATCGAAGACTATAGGTACAAAGTACAGACAGCATTTCCAAAAAAAATTGTGGGTAGATTCTGTTTTGGAATTTGTGGGTAATAAATGATCCTTCAGAATCTTCCACATCCATTTGCATAAAAGTAGAAGTTAGTAAACGAAATTACAAACCTGACCAAAGCCAGATCCAGGCACAACAACAACTCCAGTAGACTCAAGGAGGCGAAGCGCGTAGAAAGTGTCAGGTGCCTTTTTAGCTGCTTTGGCAGCTTCAATCGCCTTTTCTGGGAGGCGAATTCGTGGGAAGAGGTACATTGCACCCTCGGCCTTGTTGCATGTCACTCCCTCCAAGCTGTTCAATGCAGCCTCCAGTGCCTAAATGTTAAATTTTGTTGTTATTTATATCAAATTATGTTCTTCCACATTTGGATCATGCTTTTCGAGTTTGCATATTTCTGTGCAATAATTTGTTGATTATACACAGAAGGTAGATGTTGCTTTAGCTTCTTTATGAATGGAAAGGTGGCATGTCATATGCAATTTGGCAAACAGACTGGTACAGCTACAAAATAGCAATACAAGGGCACAGTAATTGTTTCGGCTAAATGTTTCTTATCCAGATGACCAAGTAATGTATTAGCCACTCAAAAGCAGTTGGTTTTACCAAATTTTGTCTGTTAATGGGCTTTAATAAAAAGGCATAAATGGCCATCTTTTATTTCCTTTATTTTCTTTGGGCAAACAAAAAGGACATAGAAAAGGAAGCTCCTTAAACCAATCTTACCTTTGCACGAGAAGCTAGAGACTTGAGAATGCCGTCTCTCTCTGCCGCATATGACTCGTAGGATCCATCTCCCGGCTGCAACAATTATTTACCGTTAATGTTTTTCTTGAAAAGAAAAAATGTCTTTTTCTTTTTTGCTATCTGATAGATTGGTTAACAATTAATGATACCTTTGGTGGGTTCATGACAAGGCTGGCAAGGATCTGGCCAGAGATGTTCGAGCAGAGATTTACTGATGCAACTTTGTAAATTTGCTCTCTTACACTGCTGCTGAAGCCAGTAACCTCCATGTAACCACCTCTCTTGCCACATTCACCATAATACCCTGGTGCATTTAAGAAGGTCAAAAGTTAAGGTATTTATGTTAAGAGGAAACAACTTTTTATTCTTTTAGCACAATTTTTTTATTTCTTTGGAGTACACGTACCTTTGGAGATAGATTGGTATGAGACCAAGGTAAGGTCCTCCTCACCGTAACCCATGGACCTGGCAACCTTTTTGAAGGAGTTGAATTTCTTGTCATCTACGTAGATATTCTCTTGGTAAACCTGAAGAAATAAAAGAAAAAAATTTTAGAATTTAGATTTTGCTCACCATTGGATAGAACAAGTTAAATTACAAACTCAGCTTCAAACAAATAATGTCAACATTACCTCGTCAGCAAGAAGAACAAGGCCTTCGTTCTTGCAAAACTCTACAATTTGCTTCTGGTTTCCCTCCGCAAGAACCTACGCCAGTACTCAAGAAGTCAAAACAGTTGGAATATAAATTTAAAAATAGAGGCACAAAAAGAAAATGTAGAAAAGAGAACAACTTGTCACCTGTCCAGTGGGATTGCCAGGGTTAATCACAACAAGAGCTCTGACAGCAATACCCTTTGATCTGGCATCGTCCAGTTGCTTTTTCAGCTCAGAGGTCTCCAGTCCCCATCCAGTGGCTTCATCAAGGTAGTATGGCACCTGAAACAACAATTTATGATACAACACTTCAATGAAAATAGAAAAAACCTCATTTTGCCAGAATTATTGCTGTTACCCTATTCCCATGCACATTTAACTAGATGCTTGTTTCTTGTAAATTAAACCAACACGATGAATTTAAATTGAAGTGATCTTTTAGGAATTTGGATGTTTTTTGGGGTGAGGGGAGGGGGCATAGGGGCTGTGATACCACTGTCGATCAAATGTGAAAAATTTAATAACTCAAGTACATGAAATGAGATTTAATTGTAGAGACACATACAAGAGTTCCACCATGAAGAGCAATTGAGGCAGAGTAGAGAGGGTACTGAGGGATGGGGCAGAGAATTCCGTCAGACTCTGACCTCAGCAACAGTTGCATCATGTTGTGCACCTGAGGAAAAACTCGTATTAACAAATAGTAAAACAATTTAGAAATATCTAGCAAAAGAATTCGAGTAAATTAAATTTACCCCTGGACTGGCACCGTCAGTGAGAAAAATGTCATCAGCATTGGCTGGGAAACCATCGCGAGCTGCAATCCCTGCAGCAATGGCATCCCGCAATCCCTTAATACCCTGAAATTGAACTTGACAATATAAACACAGAAATAATTCCACAGAAAATAATTATTAGGATATAATTTTATTTAGATTATTTTTTATTTACCTGGCTATGACTGTAGGCACCTGTAGCCTTGCCAGGGATGGTGCTCAGGATTTGTTGAGCTCTTGCAATAGAATCCGAGCTGCCAAAAAATAGAAAAAAAAAAAAACAAGAAGGATCAATGACATGACCAATGCAAGGTTCGTGAGTTTCAACCATATAGGTTTAGGAACTATGTATGTCCAAATAAAAGGTCCTATAATCAGAGGCTTAATCTGTAGAACTCATGTTGTTCTGGTTGAACCTAAGTTTGACGAATACAACATAACATCAAATGACACTAACATTTGCAAATGTTGTGATTTTAGGAATGGATCAATACTCACTGCCCAGCATGCAAGATACACAAGTTAAAGTAATCAAGAGCCAAATATATAAATTGTTTTAAGTTCTTGTCTTTATGTGTAATATTAGGTTATCGCATCAGTTTGGTAGATTAGGTTGTGAATTAAGCCAAAAAAGTTCAAACTTCAGTCAAGACAATCATTTACTTCCCGCTAGGTCACCTATAGAGACAACACTAAACGCTACTGAAACTACTCAACCAAACACAAAAAAAAATATAAAACAATTTTCTTAGTTATTTTAAAAGGAGAACCCACTTATAGTTATACAACCCATAACACTACAGAATATTTATCATATTAGTTTAGCTTAAGGAATAATTGTTTTTCTTCTTACAAAATTACCTAAATAGAGCGCTAGTCTCAGGTTTTTCCAAAAGGGCAGGATGGTCACACAAGGCAAGTACCTGGAAATTACACAAGATTGCAATTACAAAAATTTAATCACTGTGAAATATACCAGTCTATGCATGTGTTTTTTTAATCAATATCTGCTTAGTACTTATGTAAAGAAAGAGTAAATTCAGCAATCACCTCACGGAAGAATGTTATAGGGCGCTGACCAAGTGATTGAGGATTCCCAATATTGCAATAAATTATCTGAATAACAATTTGAAAGTTTCAGCAAAAATTTAAATTGGGAAACACAAATAAAAAAAATTAAGACCATGAAAAGCACTTCAAAATAAAAAAATAAATAGAATAATGTAGACTGCAAACCTCTTTGAAAGGGAGTGAGCCTGGGTTTGTTTGTAGCTCTTGTTGCAAGCGCTGGAAAAGGAATCTCAAATTAAGCAAGGTTCATAGGTGAAAATTAGCTAAATTATATCTGAGCATGAGTAACAATCATACAATAATACATTACCTGAGCATGAGTAACAATCTCTCCACGCACAGCATACTCACATTTCAAAACCTGGATATTGACAGAAGTTAAAATAAATAAATATACAGGTACCAAAAACTAATTGTCTACGCATATGAAAGAAAGAAGTTTGATTAACACGATCCGTTTTGTGTTAAACCCAAACTATGCCACACAGAAATCAGGTTCGCATAAGCAAAAGCAGTTTAAGGAAGTCTTTTGTGCAAAATTGCAAATACATACACTATTCAGGAGAAAATATGGAAAGGGCAATACTTTAGGTGGGGATTTCATTAAAACAAACTATTCAAAGGGCATGTTAGCAAAGAGGAAAAGGAAAGAGGAGCTCAAACCTTGGGGTTAATGGAGTCGACGGTAACCGAAGCAGTAACGTCGGATCCCATGGAGAAAGGATTGAGAGGTGAAGTAGCAGTTGTGATTGAAAGCTCTTACGGAGATGAAAGAGAGAACAACACTTTTGCCTCTTTCTTTTACTTCTGTGGCGAATCGTCTGAGAGGGATTTTATAAAGACGTGTGGCAACGAGAGAAGAAGGGAAATAAAAACTTGTCAAATAAAATTCGAATCGTAATCCTCTACATTAAGGTACCGTTTGAGTTAATTTTTGAACCGTCCGATCACAATTCGAGCCAATCCGGCCCAAGCCTATAACGAACGGGGGCCTTTATATTAGTGCAGATTTAAATCAGACGGTCTAAATCTTAACTCAAAATTTGAGTTAATGCAGAGGGTACGACTTCATAAAATTCGCGCTTACTGTGGTCGCCCACGGAAAAATGCATAAACGTTTCAAAAAGAAACAAATGAACTATAAAAAAACACCAGGTCCAAATACGTACAAAATGTACCATAACTTTTATCATAGAATGGATTCGGATCCTCCGAGGCACGCGACATGTGGTGATGAATCTGAACCGTAGTTTTTCTTTCGTATGTCTCGTGATAAGACAAAGTGACGGATCTTAACAACTAATGACCTTCTAAAGTTTAGAAATCAGAAGTAATTGAAATTTTACATGCCTTTCGGAGTCTCGGACAGTGTAGGGTTAATACTTAAATAATCATTAACTAAAGTCATGCAATTTAACAACACACGTAGAAGTAAAAGAAGGCAGCAGAGGATCAAACAGGATTTGATGAACCAAAGTCTTAACGCGGCCTTGATCGTTACAGACGAGGCTGAATTGTCTGCTCTTGGAAGTTTTCCATGCTTCACTCTGATCATGGGACCCGCATCATTAATGGTCTAATACTATTTGTCCAGTTAAATGATCTGTGTACTTCAGAGGAACTGACCAATATTCAATACTTCGGATTGATTCAGTCGAGGTGGCGTCCTCCTCACCAAATGTACGGAATTTGTTGGAATTACATATACCCTGGATCGTCCATTTCAGCTGGCGGTTCAGATTGGTTCTGATCACATCTGTCCATACCTCAAAGGTCCAGCCGTTCGATTCTAACTTAACGTTCCAGATCTCCATGAAACTCTCCAATTTATTCCGTATTAATGGAGAGGAACCGAAAACCTGATTCAGCGGCCGGAGTGGTCGGTGTCGCTCTTCAAAAATTTACAGCAGCACACCTCATTAGTTTTGAGTTGTAAGGCGTGAAGAACTGTGGTTTTCCGTTCTAGGTGCCAGTGGGACCAATTTTGCATCGTCGATCGTCACTTGTAGACAAATTTTCATTTTATGTAATTCATTAATTCACAAATTGTAGTAGTTAAAATAAAACTGTCGGCTTTAATATTTTCCTTTTGAATATTTTCTTAAAACAAGTATATTAATCAAATCTATCTATCTTTTATATGGGAACAGTTTGGGTCCGATGTCTAACGGATTCAAAGTGAGTTCGATCGGTTCGATGACTGTCCAATTTGTTTTAAAATTCACGCTCACAACTTTCGAGTCTGCTTTAAAATTCATGCGCACGAATTTTAAAATGAATCGGACGGTCCATAAATCCATCGGTCCAAATTTGAGTCCGATGAGCATAGTACCCAAGCTGCTCCCATTTTATATTGTTAGACTCTCATTGTCTATTTTTTGCTGGCGCGAACTTCAATATAATGGCATGGAGTTTTGGCGTGCGAGTTATACTTACATAACAAATTTAATGTTAAACCTTATAATAATTTTTTGTTTAGTGCGAACATTTTATATTTAAATTATTGCAGGGTGAACGCTTGAAGAACATATTTTAACATAAATGAGTATGAGATATATACTTGTATATACTGTTTATATTATGTGTAAACCTTTTAGAAATTTAAATTTATACTAAATTATGAAAACGCTGACAATTATTAGTACACCTCTTTTGAATAAAATTATACATTCTTATAAACAAATAAAAGTATGTCAGATCAAATGAAAAAATGTAAAATTATATTGTCTCTGTTTGCTTGTTGAAATATGTATTTGTAGATATTTGAGATACTTCTCTCCGAGTTAAAATGACATAAAAACTAAAAACTTGCAGATTTGAGATATATATTTTATCACCTCCGAATTGTAAATGTGTAAATTGATATTGTGAGGGAGTAGAACTAGGGTGTTCTTAAGCTTACCAAGTTTTTTAACTCAAAAACCTATGAAATGAGCTTCAAACAACTCATTCAAACTGTTGAAATTGATCTACTCCACGAGTGATGCATTTACATGTCAAATTTATAAATTTTTGAATTAATTTAGTATAAAGTCAAGCGGTCAAAAAATAATGAAAAACGAACGCTTTAAAATTAAGTTACAAATAATCTTTTTTTGACCGCTTGACTTTATACTAAATTAGTTCGAAAATTTATAAATTTGACATGTAAACGCATCACTCGTAGAGTAGATCAATTTCAACAGTTTGAATAAGTTGTTTGAAGCTCATTTCATAGGTTTTTGAGTTAAGTTCACCAAAAACTTGGTAAGCTTAAGAACACTCTAGTTCTACTCTATTGTGATAGAGTAATTACCATGTCAAAATATTGAAATCTTCATGAGGCGTGATGACGAAGCCACTTGTCGAAAAGGGACACTTGTTTGTAAAATAAAATATATTTCCAAATAATAAACTTTGTCTCCAAACCTGCTCAACATGATTTCTATTTTAAAATGTGTTTGATGATCGAAGTTTATATTTTTGAAACTTTTTACTAGTTTTATTTATAGATATAAAATCATTGTTTTTGGATGATCAAGAATCTTATGAAAAACAATAATTTGTATCTATCTGAAAATATAAAATATTGCAAAAAGTTTTAAAAAAATATAAAATTTGATCTTGTACATTTTATATAGAGATCATGTCGAGCAATTTAGATCGACCGTTTGAACTTTAGAAACAAAGATAGAGATGTAACACGCGATTAAAGAATGAAAGATACAGACATTTGAACCTTACTCTTTATAAAGTTGTGCTTCATTGTATGAAATATTTTTTCAAAATGTTTTTGTGTTTCGTCTTAATTTTGTTTGCCCCGTCTCCACCCCCGAGGAGATGGTCATAAAAATTTGAAACTTTGAAAGGTCACTTATCGTAGTAGAACGGATGCTTGGCATAAAAATAATGAAATCGTTTTCAACTTTCTTTTATTCTGAGTGAAGATTTCATTTTTGTATTTCTTCTCGTTCCGTGCGAAACTATTAAGAAAATCGAGGAAATTTTATTATTTGATTCACTTGTCAACGTACATTGAAAAAGTACACCATTTGTATTCTTATTATTAGTAAAAGCAAAGTTTGGATCAATTTGAGTTCTTTTTAAAATTGAAAGAAGAAACAATGATATCTTTATTGAATTGGATCTCACCGGTGATCAATTTCAAAATATCATTATTATTGATAGAAGCTATGTCTGGATTCGTCCAAGACATATTTCACAACTGTTGGATGCTGATTTTACAAAATTAATTTAATTATATTATTATTTAAGACGACTTTAATTTTTTTCTATTTAAGGTTGTATATCGGAATTTAATTTCAAATGTTATTGTTACTGTTATAGATCATTTGGCTATTATTTTAGCAATTATTTTAGGAAAAAAAGGTTAAATAGAACATCACTTGTACGCCGACGATTTTAAGATAAAAATAAAAAATTTAAACTTTAAAATATCCATAACAAAATAATTTTTAATCGGATTTTTAACCTGCAACTGTTCATATGTTCATATGAACATTCCTTGGCTCAATATAAATATTAACAGCATGTTCTGCTAAATATGAGATTAGCATAAATTACTTGAAAATTCGACCTCTTTGTGACTTTGTGGCATCAAAGATATTTTATAGGTAATTTGAAATTATTCAGGCATATTCTACATAAAAAGAAAATAAAATATCACGTATTTTTTTTTTGCTTTTTAAAAAAAAAAATCGAATCCTGCTAGGAATATAGGCAAATGTTTGCTAGAGGGTTGCTAACAATTATTAAAATATGTTTCCTCTGGCTTGTCTATTAACTAGAGCATACTATATTATCTTTATAATTGTTTGCAAGTGAAAAAAAAATTAGGTATCGATTTAAATTTATATAGAATTCATACTTAATTTATGTTTAGAAGAATGTAATTTAGCTAAAAATTAAAAGGTCATCATATCCTACGGTCATTTAAAAGAGAATTTTAACGCATAATAAACAGATGTAATAATTAATCGTTTCATTAAAAAAATAAAAGAACATTGTATGGACAATGATGGTTTTTGAATCAAATAGACAACTGTAATATACCATATAATCAAATAGTCAACTATAATTTATGCACAAGGATCCCCGTGACAGAGACATGATATTTATTTTTTTCTAGAAATAATATGGATCTAGTTCTTATTTGATGAGACATGCACATGATATTCATTATTTAACATGTTTTGCATTTGTGGTGCAATTTTTTTTGGTTAAAATTTGCGATGCAATTAATAAAATAAACATACAAGTATAATAATTTTGAACCCAATTAGTTAAAATTTGCGGTGCAAATCAGATTTCATATTGCTACTTTAAATTAATAGCGAAAATGCAAGATTACCTGGATCATCTAATTTTCATCTGACATGAATGGTAATGCAATCTGAAGGCCGAAACCAATTAAACCATCGAGCTTCGAGGTATCGTTATTGCCGATTTTTTTTTAAATACCCTAAAAAAATACTGAATCTATCCTCGGTTTTCAAATATTTCAAAAAATATCCTGATCGCCTCACAGTGGGACAGTTTGCTTCCATACCTGATTGCTCTACAGTAGGGAGGTTTGCTTCCATACCTGACCGCCCCACAGTTGGGCGGTTTGATATATTTTTTTTTTTAGAGATGTTTAGTGTGTATAAAATGAATATTTTAAAATTAGACACTAACAATAATTTAGTCTCACTGCTTTTATGATTTTTTTTCTCTTTTTAGATACTCATATTCTTTGATTTTGTAAATAAAATATATATATATGTAAAACTAGAGCTGAACCTTAGATAGTGTATAGAACTCATGTACCAAGAAAATATACTATTGTTCTCTTTCATAAAATATTGGCAATTTTCTTTTATTTGTAAGTCATTTTGTGCCTATTTCATAAATCATAAAAAATAGTAAAAATTGGTATTCTACAAGTTCATTATATAACCAATTTACTGAGCTACTTAGATCGAAAATTAGAAATGAAAAATTAATCGGAAACTTTAACTCAAGTTTTGAGGCTCTTCCCTTAGTTTTTTTGCAATTATAAATTTTGAAAAATGACGTAGCCATCATCAATGCATGCATCTTCTCACAAGCTTTCCGAAAAGTGGTCATTTGCTGAAATCGAACACTCGAGCGTCATTTTATGGCCGTTTGAAGTTTCGTCGTCGTTTTTCGCCTTCTCAGTGAAGATCGTCTCTCTTGGCTAATCTCTTGTCCTAGCCTCATTTGTTTACGAGAGATGTCTTAAATAAGCACATGTACAACTTACAAGTGCTTTAGAAATAAGAGAAATGACTTACAAAAAATAGATAGAGATGCATTATAACAAAAGACACAGATTGATAACGTAGGAAAATATTATATTTCTTTTATCACATATCATACAATATGAGTATCCAAAAAAGCAAAATAATAATAATAAATTACATTCATTCTATACACACTAAACATATTTAAAAAACAATTCATAGCAAACTGCCCCACTGTGGGGCGGTCAAGTATGGAACTGGACCGCCTATACACACTAAATATCTCTAAAAAATAATTCATAGGAAAACCACCCCACTGTGGGGCGGTCAGGTATGGAAGCAAATCGCCCCACAATAGGGTGGTCGGGGTATTTTTTGAAATATTTGAAAATCGAGAGTATATTTGTTATTTTTTTAGGGTATTTAAAAAAAAATCAGTCATTATTGTTCACAGAATTTGCTTATCTGCTCTCCATTTCCGTGTACGTTGAAAAAAGTTAGGAAAAAAAATCAGAGAGAATTTTTTATCTGTAGAAAATATTAAAAAAGAAGAAAGAGAAACCGAAAAAGTACCTACAAATTTTCATGAGTAGAAAGATCGATAGGAATTCTATCGATTCAAAGTTTGAATTAGTTTAGAACGGTAGAATTCCTACCGATCCAAACAAGTTGTTCTTTTTTTTTATGTTTTCTCTGCTAAAATATAAAAAGTTATTAGAAAATAGATGAAGTCTTTCTAATATATTTAAATTCTATGATACTTTATCTATTTTTTTAAAAGAATTTTTCATATTTTAATAAAGAAAATAAAAAAATAAAAAAGTCTGATTTAGATCGGTACGAATTTTACCGATCCAAATTTTTACAAACTTTTGGATCGATAAAATTCCTACCGATCTTTCTACTCATGAAAATCTACAGGTACTCTTTCTATTTCTGTTTCTTATTTTTTAATATTTTCTACAGAAATAATTCTCAAAATCAGATGGACCAGATCTGGGCCTCCATCAATACCCAACCCATAATCCAAAATTGAGCCGGTCCGGTCTTAAATCCAGATCGGTCCAGATCAGAACCGGATCATCCCGCCTACATGATTCATCTCTTCTCAGCTGAGCCTGAAACGCTAAAGCCGAAAACCCTCGGCCTTTCTTTACCCCGACTCCCAGCGCCTGCGCGCTCCTCCCTCCAAAGAAAGAGAAACTGGAACAAACCTAGCCTAGGGCTCAAGCCGAAATGTTTGAAGAGAAGGAGAAAAGGCACAGGAAGGGATCACATAAAGAGAAGGCATGGAATAAAGATGGGAATAAAGGGAGAATACCTCGTGATTCCGGGAAGGAATCAATGTTCGCTAGTAAACCGGCCTTGACCTATGCTGATTCATTCAAGCCCGTAGCATCTGTTCCCACGTACTTATTTTTAATTTTTGTTTGTTCAGTATCTATTTGTTTTATTATAAAGCAAATTATAAGAAGGTCTGAGTACTGGAGTGCTGAACTTTGCTTTATTTGATATTGCAATCTCATAGGAAACTTTGTTTGCAAAAGAGTGTGCAATTTGGTAAATTGTTGAGTTTAAATAATAAAGTTTTGTAAGGGCATGCTATCAATGCCCATTTTGACATCTATCTTGTATGCAGCAGAAGGGTTGATCCAGAAACTGCAAAGTATTTCTCAGCAATCGCAAATTTATTGGAAAGCAACAACATTGAATTAGATGAAATTCCGGCTATATGTGGCAATGCATTAGAAGAAGCAAGAGAAAAAGAGTTGGAACTCGCGACAGATCCAGTTATAAGCCGCACTATACAAAATTTATTGGAAAGATGTGACCTGGACCAACTCTGTGGCTTTCTGCGTGGCTGTGCCAATTCATTTCCAATTATTGCCACAGACAAGTTTGGATCCCACGTGGCAGAGACGGCTATTAAGGCGCTTGCTAAGCATATGTACGATGAAAGTTCTAATTCTTATATCGGGGATACATTAAACATGATATGCAAGGTATGCGATTAATTGTGCTTGTAAAGCTTTATAAATGTTATATGCAAAATACTCAAAGACCCTCATTTTTAGAGTATGGTAATCTAAGAGAGTAATAACACTGCTACACACATCAGGTGCAATGTTCTATTCGAATACAGGCTAGGCATAATTTCTAAATACCAACAATTATTTGACCAGCAAAGTGGTGTTTATCATGCTCACAAACATGTTTAACCAATATAATAATAGCAAATGAAGAAAAGAAAATTCCATTTCTTTCAGTGCATAATAAAAAAATCCTTAATACGCAGATCAAACACTAAAACAAGATAGCCAAAGAAATCATATCACTTGCTGTGTACAACTTCGAACACTGTATTTTCAAAAAAAAAAAAAATGAGTTTTGAATCTTAGTGACTGATTCGTCGTGAAAGCTGTATATTTCTAAGAAATTATTTGTTACTTATAAAGGAACTACTTTTTTCAGGTTCTGGCTAAGGATTCTGCCAGCGTAATGCAAAGCCGGTACGGGTCTCATGTCTTAAGGAGCCTACTTTGTCTTTGTAAAGGGGTTCCTCCAGACCGATTGGATGCATTCCATGTCACCAAGAGGTCTGATGTGCTTGCAACTCGTCTTAATGCTGGACCCAACAAGCTCTCTGGAGTCGAGATAAGAAATGAGTTTGAAAACAGGTTTGAAACAATTTTCAGATTTCTCGTCAGAGAAATTGCAGACAGCGCAAAAGGTGAGATGGCGAAGTTAAGAGTTGACCAGTTTAGTAGTTTTGTCCTGCAGGTACATGTCTACATCATCATGTCATTTAATTTACTCTTTTGTACTTTTTTTTTTTGTTTTAGTTTTGCTTAATTAAGGTCATATACTTAGCTATCGCTTATTAAAATTATTTGCTAAATCTTGTTAAAAAAGCGTGTTTGTTTTCCTTTTGTGCTTAATTGTTTCAATCCTCGCTGAGTTAACATAATATTTCCTTTCTTTCAGACTGTACTAAGGTTATCTGCTGGTAACGATGAAGAGCTGCTTTACTTTATTAAAATTCTGTTGTGCGGGCCTGAACAAACCACTGGAGGAGAAAAAATTATTGGTTCAGAAAGAAAAGATGATCTAATGGGTTTACTGGAGGATACTGCCTCAAGCCATCTTTTAGAGGTGCTTTTATATCTCTTGTTTCTAGTTATTGCATATGGTTATCACTTATCACTTTAACCTGAGATACCCCTTCTTCCTCTCTTCTCTCATTGGGTAAGTAAGAGTAATTTGTAATTTGTAATCTGATGAATCTACAGAGTAATTTGTAATTTGCATTATGGAGTAACTTGTAAGCTGAGCTACCTATAACCTATAATAGTTTGCCTGATTATGATTCTGTAGGTGATCATTGAAGTTGCACCTGAGAAATTATATGATGAGCTTCTTACTGAAATCTTCTTGGGTTCTTTATTTGATATTTCATCTCATTATTGTGGTAATTATGTGGCACAAACACTAATTTCATCTGCCAGAAACAGCAATCAGGTAAATTACTGAGAACAAAACATCCTCTGAAAAAACTTTAATCCTTTATTTTAAAAAAATTATGATTTTATTTTGCATTTGTTAGCAGATTGCTCAAATCTGTGAGGAATTAGGTCAGAAATTGAAGGAATTAATTGAAATTGGAAAATCAGGAGTAGTGGCTTCTCTCTTAGCTGCTTGCCAAAGACTTGAGACCTATCGCCGTGAGGTCTCTTTTCATTCAGATTGTTCAAATAAATATTATAGTTCTATTATGAAAAATAAGAACTTTCTTCTCCTTTTTGTACCGTCCAGTTTTGGCCGCAGTAGCCTTTGTGTGAAGGTGGACCGAGTGAATAGAAGAGAATGTAGCTAGTGCTTATAGATCAATCCAATTACACCAACAAAAAATTAAAAACAATATGACATTTTTATATCCTTCTGTAATTATTCTCTTTATTTATTTTTTATGACAGGATCTGAGCAGACTTTTTTTTATTGCAGTGTTGTCAGGCTCTTGCTGACGCAGTTAGTGGGAATGCTGAGTCTAATGGCAATATAATTGAACATATTCTATATCTGGATTGTTATATATTTAAGCGGTCCAGTTGGAAATGGTCTTCTGGTGAAAAAATGAATGTTTTGGGTTGTCTAATGCTGCAGATCATTTTCAAGTATCCCAAGGTATAGTGCACCCAATTATCTACAATTCTATGTTCTCATTTTTTTTTTCATTTTTGAGTAGTTTGGTTGTTTTTGGAAGTCTAGATATTAGATAATAGCTGCTTAAAAAGACTACAATTCAATGGAAGTAGCTCCATAACTTTTACTGTTTCTTTGTTTTTCCAAACAGCAATATATTCGACTTTTCATTGAGAGTCTAGTGTCTATGGAAGATGAGCACGTTTTTCTTACTGCAAAAGATTCGGGCGGGGCTCGTGTGATTGAGGCTTTTTCTCAGTTCTCACACCAGTGCAAAATTTAAGCTTAAATTGATTTCCAAGTAAGCTATTTATTTAGGGGAAACTAATTGGTTTTAACCATTTTGGTTGTTGCATTCTCAGATAATTATATAATTTTCCTTGTTCTTTTTGGTTTGTGTATATTTTTAGGCTTAAAGGGTATTTTGGGGATCTTGCTATGAATGCCTCGAGCTCATTACAGTAGAAAAATGCTTCAGTGCAAGTAACATATCCTTGAAAGAGGCTATCTGTGGGGGAATTGTTGGATATTAGGTCAGACCTTTCCAAAGCAAGGCATGGGTTTCATATATTAAAGAAGCTTGATATTGACGGGGTACATCTTTCTCTCCTAACCTTTTCGATATTAAACACATGATTTAGCTTGCAATTAAGCGTCAAATCATCCCGGAGACCACTACATAGTAGATGAAATTGTTCCACAATTTTTCTTCCCCTTCTGGTGAAGAAATAAATAGTAGCAGTTTCACCAATAATGTAATATTACAAAACATCAAAAAATGTAGTAATTCAAAAAGATCAATATGATATCATTGCTTTTCAATAGTATAGTAATATTGATTACTTTTGGGTTAGTGGTTATGGATCCACATTTGCTCATGCAGAGTCATACCCATAGCTGCACCTGATAAGCCATTACTAGTAATCCTACACCAATGCAATACATATGCATTATTGGGCATGGTTCAGGTAGGGTTTGGTTACTGATGATAGACCTAAAAAATGTCCAAAGACTCCAAACTATTCTTCGCATTACTAGAGGGATATACAATATATGTTGTGATTTTGCCGGGTGTTATAAGGAATTATTTTACTTCCATTATGCCAAGTGCTGAAAGAAGGCTCTTTTTGTTCTTTGGTTATATGCAGATTTGCTAGACAACCTGAGCAGTGGAGAATGAGGCAAAAATCAAAAGAATCAACTTATAGAGAGTTCCAGGCTGTATTTGGTGAACCTACGGGTAAAGAACTTAAAACAACTGATAGCTACAGTGAAAATAATAATGGAAAAGAAAGTCATGATGACAATGCTGATATAGAAACCAAGGAATTGGATCACATTGAAATGCCTTCTGATAGAAAACAGAAAATAATGAAGAAAATGATAATCGATATTATGATGCCTCTAAAACAAGCAAGAACAGAAAGTGTGTAAACCGCCTTTTCAGAAAAGCAGAAACAAATTCATCAGCAATAGCATTAACACCCCATTTGTGAGGGAATCGGGAAAGAAAGACTTTGCTGTAAGTGAACTTGCACAACTAGCTAGTAAATCAGATCTTACAGCTGGAGAGGTCAGAAGTTTATTTATGCTTCACTGAAAAATGAGAAGGGTCAGTCCAAAATTTTAAAGGGTTCCTTTGTGAGTAAGCGCAAGCGCGTGAGTGCTTAATTATGTAATTCTGTTGAGAATTTTGATATCTTATTTCTTAGTTAGGTGTTTGATTCCAGTTTGTTTGACTTTTTTCTTCGGTTTATAATCTAAAAACAAAAAAATATGTACGAGTTGAATTCTCATTCCTCATCTTCCAGTATTTTCCAAAATTGTTATACAATCGGAAGAGTTGAAGCCCAGCGTGATCGACAAAATGCTATCTACAACAAACAAAGTTATGGCTTCTTTCCAGAATTTTTTATTTGAAAATGCATAAATTAATTTGTGGGAAGGAGAAGATGCTTGTGTTTTCAGTCATGAAAGGAATCGAACCAGTGGTTCTTAGCCATCTCCAAAGTGATTGAATCAATGGTTCCGTCCAATTAGGTTGCTACAATGGCACATACAAGACTACACAATTATGCAAGATTTAGTGCCTAAAGGCTTCTAGCACGTTCCTGTGAATTTTGGGTTATTGTGTTTGTCTATACCCCTTCATCTTCTTAAGAACTTAATATGAATTGATTATTAATTAATTATACTGAATTAATAAGTATAAACATATTTCGGTTATGTAAATGTGAAAATAGAATTGTTAGAATGTTCAAAATGTTTTTAAATCAATTTCTGAATTTAGTTCTCAAATTGAAATATAAATATTTTTTTTTAAAAGGCTTGGTAGTGGCTACCAAGAATTTTCAAAGAAAAATCATTTCTATTTTAATTTGAGAATTAAGAAATGTTAGAATGTGAAAATTGAAGTGTTAAATTGCATTAATTGATTATTAATTATTGTATTAATTTGTTATTGGATTTTAAATTTCTATAAAAGGACTGTTTCGGTTTCAAATAAAAAAAAGGTATAATTGTCGTAAATAAGAAATTTTAACTCAAGTTCTAAGGCTTTATACAATTTTCTTTTAATATAAAATATAATTTTTGTACCTGACCACTTATAATATACAGAGGTGACGCTTGTTCCGATGGCAGTGAACATGTAGTCCTATTAGCTGGTGATTTAGAGCGAATCGACTATGAGCATGCTGAAGTGCGTAGGCCTCAAATTAAAAGAACAAAAGGCGGTAGATAGTTATTTCAAAAAGCACAAATATCTAAAGACCTATATCTAAAATTTTGAATGTTCAAGTCAAACAATACGTATCTGTTAAAATTTCAGGTATCATTATGCTTTTTTTTTTCTTGAAATAAAATATCCGTGCTATTTTTTTGTTTTTTTGGTTATTAGCCGTGCTACTTTTTCATAAATGAAGTCACACATGTAATGGCACAGGTTTGTTTATTGTTTATTGCCGTATAGGACAGGTTTAGCAAGTCACATTCTCAACAGTGTTTAACGCATCCCAGTCCATCTCTCACAGTTTTTTTTTTCATTGTCTGTGGATGGTCCATAATTTTCAAATCAAGTGATCCATCTAAAAATTATTAAAGAAATATTAAAAAATATAAAATTTTGTTTACAAATACATATTTATATATAAAGACCATGTTAAAAAATTCAGATTAATTATTAAAATTATTAAATTAAAAATTTAAATCCATAATGCGAACCATTATGCACTATGCACAGTAACATAGCCTCGGTCATGTTATATAAAAGAGAACGGAGTAGGTCCGATGTCCATCGGATCTACTTTTAGGTTCAACGAGCATGATGACCGTCCAATCTAATTTAAGATTTGTGCGCACGAAAACTGAAACATGCATACACGAAGTTAAAGCGTTCCGCACGAATCTTAAAGCAAATCGACAGTGATTAAACCCATCGAACCATATTAGGTCCGATGTCCATCGGACCTACTCTCAAGTGTAGAGTGGGAAAAACGTGCTGTGCCGTGCCGTGACTAACATGCCGTGCCGTGACCAAAATGTCAATGGGTGGTCACGGCACGCGAACGGTCACGCCACGTGAATCACGCCGTGCCTAAACGTGCCGTGACTCGCGTGACTCGCGTGACTACCGGCTCCTAATTACACGTGACTCGCGTGACTACGTGCCGTGCTGTGCCGTGACTAAATTTTTCACGTGCCGTGCCGTGCCGTGCCAAAGTTTCAAAAAATGAGCACGGCACGCGAATGGTCACGGCACGTGACACGCGAGTCACGGCACGTAACTGACACGCGTGCCGTGCCGTTCCGTGCCGTAACCGTGACGGAACCGGCTCCGGCGTGCCATTTTTCCCACTCTACTCTAAGTGTATATAAAATTAGAATTTTTAAAACAGGCCATGTTACTGTACCCGTGATTTCAGCCGGTTTAGCACATGTATCTCACGACATGATTTTGTCCTTGCTTCTTTCTAGGTATTCTGAAAAGCTATCGCAATGGACCGTGGCAGTTAGCTTCTTTCTAGGTATCCTGAAAAGCTTCTTTCTAGGTATAAGGTAATGAGTGAGGCTATGGTGCTAGACTCTAGCACGATTGGGTCCGTGCTACGGTTTAAAATTTAACTTTTTCAAAATTCTAACGGTCGATCCGAAACCGTTCAACATGATTATAAAATGAATATGTACTTGCAAACCAAATTTTACATTTTTTTCGAATTTTTTTACCTATTTTTTTTAGATAGGCTGTTTTTGGATGGTCCAGAATGTCATATCAAGTGATTTTCGAAAAAATAGTAAAAAAATTCAAAAAATGTAAAATTTGGTTTGCAAGTACATATTCATTTTTATAATCATGTTTGAACGGTTCGGATCGGGGACCGTTTAGAATTTTAAAAAGTCAACTTTTGAGCCGTAGTAAAGACCCAATTGGTACTATGCATAGCACCGTAGCCTCACTCTAAGGTAATAAGGACCAGCTCGACAGGGGAATTCATATCACCCGACGGTACCGTTAATAGGGAATCTTTTACAATTACTTGATCTGGACCGTTCTTTTTAACTTGGCACGAATCTCAAAGCACAATAATACTGCCCCCCTCAGTCAGCCCGAATTCCAAACCGGCTGAGAGTTAATCTCATACCATAAATAGCTAATTGTAAAGGGAATCTTTTACGGGTACCGTCGAGGATCATGAGATTCCTCAATAGGGTCCTCACGTTGTTTAAATCTGTCAAAATATGAAGATTTAAAAAGACTACTGTGATGCGGATTCTTGCCAAGACTGATGAGTACCCTGAGCTGAATTATTCAGAGATTCACTCTGCGATGACTGTTTGAGGGCAGCATTGAGACAGTTGGTCTTACAGTGGTAAGTGTATTTTTATAATAATTTTTAATATCATATACACTGTTGAATCTAATTATCTATTTATTTCAGGGAGATATACCGCGGGGACATGATGAGGAGCCCACGCACTGCCACCCTTTGAGTTTGACTGGGCAAGGTTCTCAGTACGGTGGTATACACTCAGATTACTCTCTCACATTTTACACACATAAGGAGTCACTCCCACAGGACAGTGCAGCAATGATCCAGCAGAATGTCCCATATTGACCTATGTACACTTCAGATGATACACATGAGGTTATTTTTAATCCTGGGGCAGATTAGGCCCATCTGAGGAGACACTTTTCGGGGAGATTCCAAAGCCCCACCACAGCCATCACAGAGTATACGCCACTGGCGCAATTGGAGCGGATGGAGGGAAGGGAAGGTGTCGTACACACCACCGAGCAAATAGTTGGAGATTTTTTACTTGTTATTTTGTTAGTTGTTACGTTTTCCGAACTGTTATTTAGTTCTTATGTTGTGACAGACTTTTATTACGTATGTTCGACTTTTATGATATTATTTGGATATTAGGGACTTATATTTTGATATTCTGTTTTTATTCTACTTTCAGCGTATGTTGTTCTTTTGTTATCTATCGTATCATTCCAATAAAATATGCCGGACATACGAAAATATGTATAATATACGACGTACATTGTAATTTTTATCAAAATTCAGAATAAAATAATTTGAGCATTAAAATTAAAATAAATTAATTCCAAACAGAACAAAAAAAGGCTTGGTGCGCCTCCCCGGTACGGGCACCAAGTGGTGCGCCTCCCAATACGCGCACTAAATTGATGCCCTCCTCCAGTGTACGCACCAGTCCAATTTGATGCGTAGACTGAGGGCACATGGATAGTATGAATGAATTTTGTTAGTTTAGTGGTGTTTAATTAATTTTGGTATGAATTGAATTGAATTTCCGGTCACGACCTAGAATTCATATTACACAAT
>JAJGRW010000048.1:69351-95850 GCA_025461045.1 Carex parvula | reverse complement strand
TTTCAATTTTATTTTTGTTAGTTGTAATCAAAAAACTTGTAAAAAATATACTAATGTGGATAACTTCTAGATGGATTTCAACTTATTAATTCACATAAAATAAATTAAAATGTGATAATTTTTATAAGCACATAGAGAAAATAACATAGATCACATCTAACTGTTTTATTTTGACGTTTATAATTGAAATTTTGAGTTATTAAAGTTTTTCGAAATGGAGGCACGATGGCGGCAAAAAAAATGAAGACATTTGAACCCTCCTCTTAGATGAATTGCATCCTATTCTGATTTCATAAAAGAAAGTGACTTTTTTTGGTTCTCTTAAAATTTGGAACCGAAAAAAATTTTGGTTCCTTCCGAATTCTGTGTAGTTTGCATAATAGACATTATGCTCCTTAGAGGAACCGAAAAAAATCAATTTCTGCTGTAAAATCAAAATATAGAAACAATTCATTTAATATAATATATTATTTTTATATCATTTCTAAAAAAAATTGTGTAATATGAATTCATAGGTCGTGACCCGGAAATTCAATTCAATTCATACCAAAATTAAAACACACACTTAAACTAACAAAATTCAATTCATACTATCCATGTGCCCTCAGTCTACGCATCAAATTGGGCTGGTGCGTACACCGGAGGAGGGCATCAATTTGGTGCGCATATTGGGGAGGTGCACCACTTGGTGCCTGTACCGGGGAGGCGCACCAAGCCTTTTTGTTTTGTTTTGTTTTGTTTTGGAATTAATTTATTTTAATTTTAATGCTCATATTATTTATTCTGAATTTTGATAAAAATTACAATGTACGTCGTATTATACATATTTCGTATGTCCGACATATTTTATTAGAATGATACGATAGATAATAAAAAAGAAACATATGCTGAAAGTAGAATAAAAACAAAATATCAAAATATAAGTCCCTAATCCAAATAATATCATAAAAGTCGAACATACGTAATAAAAGTCTGTCACAACATAAGAACTAAATAATAGTCCGGAAAACGTAACAACTAACAAAATAACAAATAAAAAATCTCCAACTATTTGCTCGGTGGTGTGTACGACCCTTCTCTTTTCCTCCATCCGCTCCAATTGCGCCAGCGGCGTATACTCTCGTGATGGCTGTGGTGGGGCCTCCTTTGGGATCTCCCCAAAAGTGTCTCCTCAGATGGGCCCTAATCTGCCCCAGGATTGAAAATAACCTCATGTGTATCATCTGAAGTGTACATAGGTCAATAGGGACATTCTGCTGGATCACTGCTGCACTGTCCTGTGGGAGTGACTCCTTATGTGTAAAATGTAGGAGATGAGTAATCCTGAGTGTATACACCGTACTGAGAACCGCCCAAGTCAAACTCAAAGGGTGGCAGTGCGTGGGCTCCTCATCATGTCCTCGCGGTATATCTCCCTGAAATAAATAGATAATTAGATTTCACAGTGTAGATGATATTAAAAATGATTATAAAAATACACGTACCACTGTAAGACCAACTGTCTCAAATGCTGCCTCAACAGTCATCGCAGAGTGAATCTCTGAATAATTCAGCTCTGGAGTACTCATCAGTCTTGCAGAATCCGCATCACAGTAGTCTTTCAAATCTTTATTTTGACAGATTTAGCAACGTGAGGACCCTATTGAGGAATCCATATCCTCGACGGTACCGTAAAAGATTCCCTTTTACAATTAGCTATTTACGGTATGAGATTAACTCTCAGCCGGTTTGGAATTCGGGCTGACTGAGGGGGCAGTATTATTGGGCTTTGAGATTCGTGCCAAGTTAAAAAGAACGGTCCAGATCAAGTAATTGTAAAAGATTCCCTATTACGGTACCGTCGGTGATATGAATTCCCCTGTCGAGCTGGTCCTTATACCTAGAAAAAGCTTTTCAGGATACCTAGAAAGAAGCTAACTGCCACGGTCCATTGCGATAGCTTTTCAGAATACCTAGAAAGAAGCAAGGACAAAATCATGTCGTGAGATACATGTGCTAAACCGGCTGAAATCACGGGTACAGTAACATGGCCTGTTTTAAAAATTCTAATTTTATATACACTTGAGAGTAGGTCCGATGGACATCGGACCTACTCTGGTTCGATGGATTTAATCACCGTCGATTTGCTTTAAGATTCGTGCGGAACGCTTTAACTTCGTGCTTGTCTGTTTCAGTTTTCGTGGGCACAAATCTTAAATTAGATCGGAGGGTCATCATGCTCGTTGAACCTAAAAGTAGGTCCGATGGACATCGGACCTACTCCGTTCTCTTTTATATAACATGACCGAGGCTATGTTACTGTGCATAGTGCATAATGGTTCGCATTATGGATTTAAATTTTTAATTTAATAATTTTAATAATTAATCTGTTTTTAACATGGTCTTTTATATTAAATATGTATTTGTAAACAAAATTTTATATTTTTTAATATT
The DNA here is from genome assembly GCA_025461045.1 of Carex parvula. NCBI lineage: Eukaryota > Viridiplantae > Streptophyta > Magnoliopsida > Poales > Cyperaceae > Carex > Carex parvula. Next base: position 93,417 of record JAJGRW010000048.1, on the reverse strand, counting down.
TCTTTAATAATTTTTAGATGGATCCCTTGATTTGAAAATTATGGACATTATCCACAGACAATGAAAAAAAAAAACTGTGAGAGATGGACTGGGATGCGTTAAACACTGTTGAGAATGTGACTTGCTAAACCTGTCCTATACGGCAATAACAATAAACAAACCTGTGCCATTACATGTTGACTTCATTTATGAAAAAGTAGCACGGCTAATAACCAAAAAAAACAAAAAATAGCACGGATATTTATTTCAAGAAAAAAAAAAAGCATAATGATACCTGAAATTTTAACAGATACGGTATTGTTTGACGTTGAACATTCAAAATTTTAGATATTTGTGCTTTTTGAAATAACTATCTACCGCCTTTTGTTCTTTTTAATTTGAGGCCTACGCACTTCAGCATGCTCATAGTCGATTCGCTCTAAATCACCAGCTAATAGGACTACATGTTCACTGCCATCGGAACAGCGTCAACCGCTGTATATTATAAGGTGGTCAGGTACAAAATTATATTTTATATTAAAATAAAATTGTGATAAAGTCTTAGAACGTGAAGTTAAAATTTCTTATTTAGACAATTATACCTTTTTTTGTTATTTGAAACCGAAGCAGTTCCTTTTATAGAAATTTAAAATTTCAATAACAAAATTAATACAATAATTAAATAAGTCAATTAATGCAATTGAACACTTCAATTTTCACATTCTAACATTTCTATTTTAATTCTCAAATTAAAAATAGAAATGGTTTTTCTTTGAAAAATCTTGGTAGGCCACTACCAAGCCTTTTAAAAAAAATATTTATATTTCAATTTGAGAATTAAATTCAGAAATTGAATTTAAAAATATTTTCAACATTCTAACATTCTATTTTCACATTTACATACCGAAATATGTTTATACTTATTATTCAGTATAATTAATTAATAATCAATTCATATTAAGTTCTTAAGAAGATGAAGGGGTATAGACAAACACAATAACCCAAAATTCACAGGAACGTGCTAGAAGCCTTTAGGCACTAAATTTGCATAATTGTGTAGTCTTGTATGTGCCATTGTAGCAACCTAATTGGACGGAACCATTGATTCAATCACTTTGGAGATGGCTAAGAACCAATGGTTCGATTCCTTTCATTGACTGAAAAAACAAGCATCTTTCTCCTTCCCACAAATTAATTTATGCATTTTTAAAAATAAAAAATTCTGGAAAGAAGCCATAGCTTTTTTTTGTTGTAGATAGCATTTTGTCGATCACGCTTGGGCTTCAACTCTTCTGATTGTATAACAATTTTGGAAAATACTGGAAGATGAGGAATGAGAATTTCAACTCGTACAGATTTTTTTTTTTAGATTATAAACTGAAGAAAAAAGTTCACAACAAAACTGGGAATCAACACCTAACTAAGAAATATAGATATCAAAATTCTCAACAGAATTACATTGATTGAGCACTCAGCGCTTGCGCTTACTCACAAAAGGAACCTTAAAATTTTTGGACTGACCCTTCTCATTTTTCAGTGAAGCATTAAATAAACTTCTGACCTCTCCAGCTGTAAGATCTGATTTACTAGCTAGCTGTGCAAGTTCACTTACAGCATAGTCTTTCTTTCCCGATTCCCTCACAAATGGGGTGTTAATGCTATTGCTGATGAATTTGTTTCTGCTTTTCTGAAAAGGTGGTTTACCGACTTTCTGTTTCTTGCTTGTTTTAGAGGCATCATAATATCGATTATCATTTCTCTCATTTATTTTCTGTTTTCTATCAGAAGGCATTTCAATGTGATCCATTTCCTTGGTTTCTATATCAGCATTGTCATCATGACATTCTTTTCCATTATTATTTTCACTGTAGCTATCAGTTGTTTTAAGTTCTTTACCCGTAGGTTCACCAAATACAGCCTGGAACTCTCTATAAGTTGATTCTTTTGATTTTTGCCTCATTCTCCACTGCTCAGGTTGTCTAGCAAATCTGCATATAACCAAAGAACAAAAAGAGCTTTCTTTCAGCACTTGGCATAATGAAAGTAAAATAATTCCTTATAACACCCGGCAAAATCACAACATATATTGTATATCCCTCTAGTAATGCGAAGAATAGTTTGGAGTCTTTGGACATTTTTTAGGTCTATCATCAGTAACCAAACCCTACCTGAACCATGCCCAATAATGCATATGTATTGCATTGGTGTAGGATTACTAGTAATGGCTTATCAGGTGCAGCTATGGGTATGACTATGGATGAGCAAATGTGGATCCATAACCACTAACCCAAAAGTAATCAATATTACTATACTATTGAAAAGCAATGATATCATATTGATCTTTTTGAATTACTACATTTTTTGATGTTTTGTAATATTACATTATTGGTGAAACTGCTACTATTTATTTCTTCACCAAAAGGGGAAGAAAAAATTGTGGGACAATTTCATCTACTATGTAGTGGTCTCCGGGATGATTTGACGCTTAATTGCAAGCTAAACTCATATGTTTAATATCGAAAAGGTTAGGAGAGAAAGATGTACCCATCAATATCAAGCTTCTTTAATATATGAAACCCATGCCTCGCTTTGGAAAGGTCTGACCTAATATCCAACAATTCCCCACAGATAGCCTCTTTCAAGGATATGTTACTTGCACTGAAGCATTTTTCTACTGTAAATGAGCTCGAGGCATTCATAGCAAGATCCCCAAAATACCCTTTAAGCCTAAAAATATACACAAACCAAAAAGAACAAGGAAAATTATATAATTATCTGAGAATGCAACAACAAAATGGTAAAACAATTAGTTTCCCTAAATAAATAGCTTACTTGGAAATCAATTTAAGCTTAAATTTTGCACTGGTGTCAGAACTGAGAAAAGCCTCAATCACACGAGCCCCGCCCGAATCTTTTGCAGTAAGAAAAACGTGCTCATCTTCCATAGACACTAGACTCTCAATGAAAAGTCGAATATATTGCTGTTTGAAAAAACAAAGAAACAGTAAAAGTTATGGAGCTACTTCATTGAATTGTAGTCTTTTTAAGCAGCTATTATCTAATATCTCGACTTCCAAAAACAACCAAACTACTCAAAAATGAAAAAAAATGAGAACATAGAATTTTAGATAATTGGGTGCACTATACCTTGGGATACTTGAAAATGATCTGCAGCATTAGACAACCCAAAACATTCATTTTTTCACCGGAAGACCATTTCCAACTGGACCGCTGAAATATATAACAATCCAGATATAGAATATGTTCAATTATATTGCCATTAGACACAGCATTCCCACTAACTGCGTCAGCAAGAGCCTGACAACACTGCAATAAAAAAAAGTCTGCTCAGATCCTGTCATAAAAAATAAACAACGAGAATAATTACAGAAGGATATAAAAATGTCATATTGTTTTTAATTTTTTGTTGGTGTAAATGGATTGATCTATAAGCACTAGCTACATTCTCTTCTCTTCTATTCACTCGGTCCACCTTCACACAAAGGCTACTGCAGCCAAAACTGGACGGTACAAAAAGGAGAAGAAAGTTCTCATTTTTCATAATAGAACTATAATATTTATTTGAACAATCTGAATGAAAAATGACCTCACGGCGATAGGTCTCAAGTCTTTGGCAAGCAGCCAAGAGAGAAGCCACTACTCCTGATTTTCCAATTTCAATTAATTCCTTCAATTTCTGACCTAATTCCTCACAGATTTGAGCAATCTGCTAACAAATGCAAAATAAAATCATAATTTTTTTTAAATAAAGGATTAAATTTTTTTCAGAGGATGTTTTGTTCTCAGTAAATTACCTGATTGCTGTTTCTGGCAGATGAAATTAGTGTTTGTGCCACATAATTACCACAATAATGAGATGAAATATTAAATAAAGAACCCAAGAAGATTTCAGTAAGAAGCTCATCATATAATTTCTCAGGTGCAACTTCAATGATCACCTACAGAATCATAATCAGGCAAACTATTATAGGTTATAGGTAGCTCAGCTTAGAAGTTACTCCATAATGCAAATTACATATTACTCTGTAGATTCATCAGATTACAAATTACAAATTACTCTTACTTACCCAATGAGAGAAGAGAGGAAGAAGGGGTATCTCAGGTTAAAGCGATAAGTGATAACCATATGCAATCACTAGAAACAAGAGATATAAAAGCACCTCTAAAAGATGGCTTGAGGCAGTATCCTCCAGTAAACCCATTATATCATCCTTTCTTTCTGAACCAATAATATTTTCTCCTCCAGTGGTTTGTTCAGGCCCGCACAACAGAATTTTAATAAAGTAAAGCAGCTCTTCATCGTTACCAGCAGATAACCTTAGTACAGTCTGAAAGAAAGGAAATATTATGTTAACTCAGCGAGGATTGAAACAATCAAGCACAAAAGGAAAACAAACACGCTTTTTTTAACAAGATTTAGCAAATAATTTTAATAAGCGACAGCTAAGTATATGACCTTAATTAAGCAAAACTAAAACGAAAAAAAAAAAGTACAAAAGAGTAAATTAAATGACATGATGATGTAGACATGTACCTGCAGGACAAAACTACTAAACTGGTCAACTCTTAACTTCGCCATCTCACCTTTTGCGCTGTCTGCAATTTCTCTGACGAGAAATCTGAAAATTGTTTCAAACCTGTTTTCAAACTCATTTCTTATCTCGACTCCAGAGAGCTTGTTGGGTCCAGCATTAAGACGAGTTGCAAGCACATCAGACCTCTTGGTGACATGGAATTCATCCAATCGGTCTGGAGGAACCCCTTTACAAAGACAAAGTAGGCTCCTTAGGACATGAGACCCGTACCGGCTTTGCATTACGCTGGCAGAATCCTTAGCCAGAACCTGAAAAAAGTAGTTCCTTTATAAGTAACAAATAATTTCTTAGAAATATACAGCTTTCACGACGAATCAGTCACTAAGATTCAAAACTCATTTTTTTTTTTTTGAAAATACAGTTGTTCAAAGTTGTACACAGCAAGTGATATGATTTCTTTGGCTATATTGTTTTAGTGTTTGATCTGTGTATTAAGGATTTTTGTTATTATGCACTGAAAGAAATGGAATTTTTCTTTTCTTCATTTGCTATTATTATATTGGTTAAACATGTTTGTGAGCATGATAAACACCACTTTGCCGGTCAAATAATTGCTGGTATTTAGAAATTATGCCTAGCCTGTATTCGATAAAAAAATTGCACCTGATGTGTGTAGCAGTGTTATTACTCTCTTAGATTACCATACTCTAAAAAATGAGGGTCTTCGAGTATTTTGCATATAACATTTACAAAGCTTTACAAGCACAATTAATCGCATACCTTGCATATCATGTTTAATGTATCCCCGATATAAGAATTAGAACTTTCATCGTACATATGCTTAGCAAGCGCCTTAATAGCCGTCTCTGCCACGTGGGATCCGAACTTGTCTGTGGCAATAATTGGAAATGAATTGGCACAGCCACGCAGAAAGCCACAGAGTTGGTCCAGGTCACATCTTTCCAACAAATTTTGTATAGTGCGGCTTATAACTGGATCTGTCGCGAGTTCCAACTCTTTTTCTCTTGCTTCTTCTAATGCATTGCCACATATAGCCGGAATTTCATCTAATTCAATGTTGTTGCTTTCCAATAAATTTGTGATTGCTGAGAAATACTTTGCAGTTTCTGGATCAACCCTTCTGCTGCATACAAGATAGATGTCAAAATGGGCATTGATAGCATGCCCTTACAAAACTTTATTATTTAAACTCAACAATTTACCGAATTGCACACTCTTTTGCAAACAAAGTTTCCTATGAGATTGCAATATCAATTAATGCAAAGTTCAGCACTCCAGTACTCAGACCTTCTTATAATTTGCTTTATAATAAAACAAATAGATACTGAACAAACAAAAATTAAAAATAAGTACGTGGGAACAGATGCTGCGGGCTTGAATGAATCAGCATAGGTCAAGGCCGGTTTACTAGCGAACATTGATTCCTTCCCGGAATCACGAGGTATTCTCCCTTTATTCCCATCTTTATTCCATGCCTTCTCTTTATGTGATCCCTTCCTGTGCCTTTTCTCCTTCTCTTCAAACATTTCGGCTTGAGCCCTAGGCTAGGTTTGTTCCAGTTTCTCTTTCTTTGGAGGGAGGAGCGCGCAGGCGCTGGGAGTCGGGGTAAAGAAAGGCCGAGGGTTTTCGGCTTTAGCGTTTCAGGCTCAGCTGAGAAGAGATGAATCATGTAGGCGGGATGATCCGGTTCTGATCTGGACCGATCTGGATTTAAGACCGGACCGGCTCAATTTTTGATTATGGGTTGGGTATTGATGGAGGCCCAGATCTGGTCCATCTGATTTGAGAATTTTTTTGTCTGTAGAAAATATTAAAAAATAAGAAACAGAAAGAAAGAGTACATGTAGATTTTCACGAGTAGAAAGATTGGTAGGAATTTTATTGATCCAAAAGTTTGAATCGGTAAAATTCGTACCGATCTAAATCAGACTTTTTTATTTTTTTTCTAATTTTCTTTATTAAAATATGAAAAGTTTTTTAAAAAAAAATAGATAAAGTATCTTAATTTAAATATATTAGAAATATTTCATCTATTTTCTAATAACCTTTTATATTTTAACAGAGAAAACATAAAAAAAAAACAACTTGGATCTGTAGGAATTCTACCGTTCTAAACTAATTCAAACTTTGAATCGGTAGAGTTCCTATCGATCTTTCTACTCATGAAAATTTGTAGATACTTTTTCGGCTTCTCTTTCTTCTTTTTTAATATTTTCTACAGATAAAAAATTCTCTCTGATTTTTGTCATTTTTTCCTAACTTTTTTCAACGTACACGGAAATGGAGAGCGAATACGCAGATTTTGTGAACAATAATGACCGATTTTTTTTAAATACCCTAAAAAAATAACAAATATACCCTCGGTTTTCAAATATTTTGAAAAATACCCTGACCGCCCCATTGTGAGGCGGTTTGCTTCCATACCTGACAGCCCCACAGTGGGGTGGTTTCCTACGGATTTTTTTTAGAGATGTTTAGTGTGTATAGGCGGTCCAGTTTCATACTTGACCGCCCCACAGTGGGACAATTTGCTATGAATTTTTTTTTAAAGATGTTTAGTGTGTATAGAATGAATGTAATTTATTGTTATTTTTTTGCTTTTTTGGATACTCATATTGTATGATATGTGATAAAAGAAATATAATATTTTCCTACATCATCGATCTGTGTATTTTGTTATAATGCATCTCTATCTATTTTTTGTAAGTCATTTATCTCATTTCTAAAGAACTTGTAAGTTGTACATGTACTTATTTAAGACATTTCTCGTAAACAGGTGAGGCTAGGACAAGGGACTAGGCAAGAGAGACGATCTTCACTGAGAAGGCGAAAAATGACGACGAAACTTCAAACGGCCATAAAATGGCACTCGAGTGTTCGATTTCAGCAAATGACCACTTTCGGAAAGCTTGCGAGAAGATGCATGCATCAATGATGGCTACGGCATTTTTCAAAATTTATAATTGCAAAAAATCTAAGGGAAGAGCCTCACAACTTGAGTTGAAGTTTCCGATTAATTTTTCATTTCTAATTTTCGATCTAAGTAGCTCAGTAAATTGGTTATATAATGAACTTGTAGAATACCAATTTTTACTATTTTTGGATTTTTTTTACTATTTTTTATGATTTATGAAATATGGCACAAAATGACTTAAAAAAAAAAATTGCCAATATTTTATGAAAGAGAACAAGAGTATATTTTCTTGGTACATGGGTTCTATACAATATCTAAGGTTCAGCTCTAGTTTCACACATATATATTTTATTTGTCATATATTTTATTTACAAAATCAAAGAATATGAGTATCCAAAAAGAGAAAAAAAATCATAAAAGCAGTGAGACTAAATTATTGTTAGTGTCTAATTTTAAAATATTCATTTTATACACACTAAATATCTCTAAAAAAAAATTATATCAAACCGTCCAACTGTGGGGCGGTCAGGTATGGAAGCAAATCGTCCTACTGTAGAGCGATCAGGTATGGAAGCAAACCGTCTCACTGTGAGGCGATCATGGTATTTTTGAAATATTTGAAAACCGAGGATCGATTCATTATTTTTTTTAGGGTATTTAAAAAAAATCGGCAATAACGATACCTTGAAGCTCGATGGTTTAATTGGTTTCGGCCTTCAGATTGCATTACCATTCATGCCAGATGAAAATTAGATGATCCAGGTAATCTTGCATTTTCGCTATTAATTTAAAGTAGCAATATGAAATCTGATTTGCACCGCAAATTTTAACTAATTGGGTTCAAAATTATTATACTTGTATGTTTATTTTATTAATTGCATCGCAAATTTTAACCAAAAAAAATTGCACCACAAATGCAAAACATGTTAAATAATGAATATCATGTGCATGTCTCATCAAATAAGAACTAGATCCATATTATTTCTAGAAAAAAATAAATATCATGTCTCTGTCACGGGGATCCTTGTGCATAAATTATAGTTGACTATTTGATTATATGGTATATTACAGTTGTCTATTTGATTCAAAAACCATCATTGTCCATACAATGTTCTTTTATTTTTTTAATGAAACGATTAATTATTATGCGTTAAAATTCTCTTTTAAATGACCGTAGGATATGATGACCTTTTAATTTTTAGCTAAATTACATTCTTCTAAACATAAATTAAGTATGCATTATATATAAATTTAAATCGATGCCTAATTTTCACTTGCAAACAATTATAAAGATAATATAGTATGCTCTACTTAATAGACAAGCCAGAGGAAACATATTTTAATAATTGTTAGCAACCCTCTAGCAAACATTTGCCTATATTCCTAGCAGGATTCGATTTTTTTTTTTAAAAAAGCAAAAAAAATACGTGATATTTTATTTTCTTTTTATGTAGAATATGCCTGAATAATTTCAAATTACCTATAAAATATCTTTGATGCCACAAAGTCACAAAGAGGTCGAATTTTCAAGTAATTTATGCTAATCTCATATTTAGCAGAACATGCTGTTAATATTTATATTGAGCCAAGGAATGTTCATATGAACTATGAACAGTTGCAGGTAAAAAATCCGATTAAAAAATATTTTGTTATGGATATTTTGAAGTTTATTTTTTTTATTTTTATCTTAAAATCGTCGGCTTACAAGTGATGTTCTATTTAACCTTTTTTTCCTAAAATAATTGCTAGAATAATAGCCAAATGATCTATAACAGTAACAAAAACATTTGAAATTAAATTCCGATATACAACCTTAAATAGAAAAAATTAATGCGTCTTACATAAAAATATAATTAAATTAATTTTGTAAAATCAGCATCCAACAGTTGTGAAATATGTCTTGGACGAATCCAGACATAGCTTCTATCAATAATAATGATATTTTGAAATTGATCACCGGTGAGATCCAATTCAATAAAGATATCATTGTTTATTCTTTCAATTTTAAAAAGAACTCAAATTGATCCAAACTTTGCTTTTACTACAAATGGTGTACTTTTTCAACGTACGTTGACAAGTGAATCAAATAATAAAATTTCCTCGATTTTCTTAATAGTTTCGCACGGAACGAGAAGAAATACAAAATGGAAATCTTCACTCAGAATAAAAGAAAGTGGAAAACGATTTCATTATTTTTATGCCAAGCATCCGTTCTACTACGATAAGCAGGGGCGGAGACAGAATTTTGAATAATGGAGGTCAAAAACATAAAAAAAATCAATAAAATGTAAACATTCTCATCTTTTGAAAAAAAATAGTATAAAATGCTATAAGTTCCCAAGTTGTACACATTTTAATAGTCTATTTTTCTTGAAAAATGAATGGGGGTCAACTATATAAAATTTTCAAAAAATCTATGGGAATTATTTTTTAGGTACTCTTAACATTTAACCATAAAATATACAAAAGTAACATATATATAATAATTAGTTTTTGAAAATAAATGAGGTCAATTGACTCCCATTTGATGTACGTGAATTCGCCCCTGACGATAAGTAACCTTTCAAAGTTTCAAATTTTGATGACCATCTCCTCGGGGGTGGAGACGGGGCAAACAAAATTAAGACGAAACACAAAAACATTTTGAAAAAATATTTCATACAATGAAGCACAACTTTATAAAGAGTAAGGTTCAAATGTCTGTATCTTTCATTCTTTAATCGCGTGTTACATCTCTATCTTTGTTTCTAAAGTTCAAACGGTCGATCTAAATTGCTCGACATGATCTCTATATAAAATGTACTTGAAGATCAAATTTTATATTTTTTTAAACTTTTTGCAATATTTTATATTTTCAGATAGATACAAATTATTGTTTTTTATAAGATTCTGGATCATCCAAAACAATAATTTTATATCTATAAATAAAACTAGTAAAAAGTTTAAAAAAAAATATAAACTTTGATCATCAAACACATTTTAATATAGAAATCATGCTGAGCAGGTTTAGAGACAAAGTTTATTATTTGGAAGTATATTTTATTTTACAAACAAGTGTCCCTCTTCGACACGTGGCTTCGTCCTCACGCCTCATGAAGATTTCAATATTTTGACATGGTAATTACTCTATCACAAGAGAGTAGAACTAGAGTGTTCTTAAGCTTATCAAGTTTTTTGTGAACTCAAAACCTATCAATTGAGCTTCAAACAACTCATTTAAATCGTTGAAATCGATCTACTCCACGAGTGATGCGTTTACATGTCAAATTTATAAATTTTCGAACTAATTAGTATAAAGTCAAGCGGTCAAAAAAAGATTATTTGTAACTTAATTTTGATGCGTTCATTTTTCATTATTTTTTGACCATTTAACTTTATACTAAATTAATTCAAAATTTTATAAATTTAACATGTAAACGCATAACTTGTGAAGTAGATCGGTTTCAACGGTTTGTATGAGTTGTTTGAAACTCATTTGATAGGTTTTTGAGTTAAAAAACTTGATAGCTTAAGAACACCCTAGTTCTACTCGCTCACAATATCAATTTACACATTTACAATTCGGAGGTGATAAAAATATATGAGTAGAACTAGGGTGTGATGTGCTCACCAAGCCATTTGGTGAGCACACCTCCAAAAACCGTATTTTCAAAGTTCAAATAGTCGATTCGAACCTTCCAACGTGTTCTTCATATTAAAATGTGCTTGGAGACCAAATTTTACATTTTTTGAAAATTTTTTACTATTTTTTCAGAATTTTTGAAAATCATCACTTTTCATTAAATAAAAAAAAATTCAAAAAACACTGATTTTCAAAAATTCTGAAAAAATAGTAAAAAATTTCCAAAAAATGTAAAATTTGGTCTCCAAGCACATTTTAATATGAAGAACACGTTGGAAGGTTCGAATCGACTATTTGAACTTTAAAAATGCGGTTTTTTTGAGGTGTGCTCACCAAATGGCTTGGTGAGCACATCACACCCTAGTTCTACTCAAAATATATATCTCAAATCTGCAAGTTTTTAGTTTTTTATGTCATTTTAACTCGGAGACAAGTATCTCAAATATCTACAAATACATATTTCAACAAGCAAACAGAGACAATATAATTTTACATTTTTTTCATTTGATCTGACATACTTTTATTTGTTTATAAGAATGTATAATTTTATTCAAAAGAGGTGTGCTAATAATTGTCAGCGTTTTCATAATTTAATATAAATTTAAATTTCTAAAAGGTTTACACATAATATAAACAATACATACAAGTATATATCTCATACTCATTTATGTTCGCACTAAACAAAAAATTATTATAAGGTTGTCATGTAAGTATAAATCGCACGCCAAAACTCCATGCCATTATATTGAAGTTCGCGCCAGCAAAAAATAGACAATGAGAGTCTAACAATATAAATGGGAGCAGCTTGGGTCCTATGCTCATCGGACTCAAATTTAGATCCGATGGATTTATGGACCGTCCGATTCACTTAAAATTCGTGCGCATGAATTTTAAAGCAGACTCGAAAGTTGTGAGCGTGAATCTTAAAACAAATTGGACTGTCATTGAACCCATCGAACTCACTTTGAATCCGTTAGACATCGGACCCAAACTGTTCCCATATAAAAGGTAGATAGATTTGATTAATATACTCGTTTTAAGAAAATATTAAAGCCGACAGTTTATCTTTAACCACTACAATTTGTGAATTAATGAATTACATAAAATGAAAATTTGTCTACAAGTGACGATCAACGATGCAAAATTGGTCCCACTGGCACCTTGAACGGAAAACCACAGTTCTTCACGCCTTAAAACTCAAAACTAATGAGGTGTGCTGCTGTAAATTTTTGAAGAGCGAAACCGACCACTCACGGCCGCTGAATCTGGGTTTCGGTTCCTCTCCATTAATACGGAATAAATTGGAGAGTTTCATGGAGATCTGTAACGTTAAGTTAGAATCAAACGGCTGGACCTTTGAGGTATGGACAGATGTGATCAGAACCAATCTGAACTGCCAGCTGAAATGGACGATCCAGGGTATATGTAATTCAGTAATTCCAACAAATTCCGTACATTTGGTGAGGAGGACGCCACCTCGACTGAATCAATCCAAAGTGAATATTGATCAGTTCCTCTGAAGTACACGGATCATTTCACTGGACAAATAGTATTAGACCATCAATGATGTGGGTCCCATGATCAGAGTGATGCATGGAAAACTTCCAAGAGCAGACAATTCAGTCTCGTCTGTAACGATCAAGGCCGCGTTAAGACTTTGGTAATTTGGTTCATCAAATCTGGGAGCACCAGCTGTCCTGTTTGATCCTCTGCTGCCTTCTTATACTTCTACGTGTGTTGTTAAATTGCATGACTTTGGTTAATGATTATTAAGTATTAACCATACACTGTCCGAGAGACCGAGACTCCGAAAGGCATGTAAAATTTCAATTACTTCTGATTTCTAAACTTTAGAAGGTCATTAGTTGTTAAGATCCGTCACTTTGTCTTATCACGAGACATACGAAAGAAAAACTACGGTTCAGATTCATCACCACATGTCGCGTGCCTCGGAGGATCCGAATCCATTCTATGATAAAAGTTATGGTACATTTTGTACGTATTTGGACCTGGTGTTTTTTTATAGTTCATTTGTTTCTTTTTGAAACGTTCATGCATTTTTCCGTGGGCGACCACAGTAAGCGCGAATTTAATGAAGTCGTACCCTCTGCATTAACTCAAATTTTGAGTTAAGATTTAGACCGTCTGATTTAAATCTGCACTAATTTAAAGGCCCCCGTTCGTTATAGGCTTGGGCCGGATTGGCTCGAATTGTGATCGGACGGTTCAAAAATTAACTCAAACGGTACCTTAATGTAGAGGATTACGATTCGAATTTTATTTGACAAGTTTTTCAATTGATTTCCCTTCTTCTCTCGTTGCCACACGTCTTTATAAAATCCCTCTCAGACGATTCGCCACAGAAGTAAAAGAAAGAGGCAAAAGTGTTGTTCTCTCTTTCATCTCCGTAAGAGCTTTCAATCACAACTGCTACTTCACCTCTCAATCCTTTCTCCATGGGATCCGACGTTACTGCTTCGGTTACCGTCGACTCCATTAACCCCAAGGTTTGAGCTCCTCTTTCCTTTTCCTCTTTGCTAACATGCCCTTTGAATAGTTTGTTTTAATGAAATCCCCACCTAAAGTATTGCCCTTTCCATATTTTCTCCTGAATAGTGTATGTATTTGCAATTTTGCACAAAAGACTTCCTTAAACTGCTTTTGCTTATGCGAACCTGATTTCTGTGTGGCATAGTTTGGGTTTAACACAAAACGGATCGTGTTAATCAAACTTCTTTCTTTCATATGCGTAGACAATTAGTTTTTGGTACCTGTATATTTATTTATTTAACTTCTGTCAATATCCAGGTTTTGAAATGTGAGTATGCTGTGCGTGGAGAGATTGTTACTCATGCTCAGGTAATGTATTATTGTATGATTGTTACTCATGCTCAGATATAATTTAGCTAATTTTCACCTATGAACCTTGCTTAATTTGAGATTCCTTTTCCAGCGCTTGCAACAAGAGCTACAAACAAACCCAGGCTCACTCCCTTTCAAAGAGGTTTGCAGTCTACATTATTCTATTTATTTTTTATTTTGAAGTGCTTTTCATGGTCTAATTTTTTTATTTGTGTTTCCCAATTTAAATTTTTGCTGAAACTTTCAAATTGTTATTCAGATAATTTATTGCAATATTGGGAATCCTCAATCACTTGGTCAGCGCCCTATAACATTCTTCCGTGAGGTGATTGCTGAATTTACTCTTTCTTTACATAAGTACTAAGCAGATATTGATTAAAAAAACACATGCATAGACTGGTATATTCACAGTGATTAAATTTTTGTAATTGCAATCTTGTGTAATTTCCAGGTACTTGCCTTGTGTGACCATCCTGCCCTTTTGGAAAAACCTGAGACTAGCGCTCTATTTAGGTAATTTTGTAAGAAGAAAAACAATTATTCCTTAAGCTAAACTAATATGCTAAATATTCTGTAGTGTTATGGGTTGTATACTATAAGTGGGTTCTCCTTTTAAATAACTAAGAAAATTGTTTTATATTTTTTTTTGTGTTTGGTTGAGTAGTTTCAGTAGCGTTTAGTGTTGTCTCTATAGGTGACCTAGCGGGAAGTAAATGATTGTCTTGACTGAAGTTTGAACTTTTTGGCTTAATTCACAACCTAATCTACCAAACTGATGCGATAAACCTAATATTACACATAAAGACAAGAACTTAAAACAATTTATATATTTGGCTCTTGATTACTTTAACTTGTGTATCTTGCATGCTGGGCAGTGAGTATTGATCCATTCCTAAAATCACAACATTTGCAAATGTTAGTGTCATTTGATGTTATGTTGTATTCTTCAAACTTAGGTTCAACCAGAACAACATGAGTTCTACAGATTAAGCCTCTGATTATAGGACCTTTTATTTGGACATACATAGTTCCTAAACCTATATGGTTGAAACTCACGAACCTTGCATTGGTCATGTCATTGATCCTTCTTGTTTTTTTTTTTTTTCTATTTTTTGGCAGCTCGGATTCTATTGCAAGAGCTCAACAAATCCTGAGCACCATCCCTGGCAAGGCTACAGGTGCCTACAGTCATAGCCAGGTAAATAAAAAATAATCTAAATAAAATTATATCCTAATAATTATTTTCTGTGGAATTATTTCTGTGTTTATATTGTCAAGTTCAATTTCAGGGTATTAAGGGATTGCGGGATGCCATTGCTGCAGGGATTGCAGCCCGCGATGGTTTCCCAGCCAATGCTGATGACATTTTCTCACTGACGGTGCCAGTCCAGGGGTAAATTTAATTTACTCGAATTCTTTTGCTAGATATTTCTAAATTGTTTTTACTATTTGTTAATACGACTTTTTCCTCAGGTGCACAACATGATGCAACTGTTGCTGAGGTCAGAGTCTGACGGAATTCTCTGCCCCATCCCTCAGTACCCTCTCTACTCTGCCTCAATTGCTCTTCATGGTGGAACTCTTGTATGTGTCTCTACAATTAAATCTCATTTCATGTACTTGAGTTATTAAATTTTTCACATTTGATCGACAGTGGTATCACAGCCCTATGCCCCCTCCCCTCACCCCAAAAAAACATCCAAATTCCTAAAGATCACTTCAATTTAAATTCATCGTGTGGTTTAATTTACAAGAAACAAGCATCTAGTTAAATGTGCATGGGAATAGGGTAACAGCAATAATTCTGGCAAAATGAGGTTTTATCTATTTTCATTGAAGTGTTGTATCATAAATGTTGTTTCAGGTGCCATACTACCTTGATGAAGCCACTGGATGGGGACTGGAGACCTCTGAGCTGAAAAAGCAACTGGACGATGCCAGATCAAAGGGTATTGCTGTCAGAGCTCTTGTTGTGATTAACCCTGGCAATCCCACTGGACAGGTGACAAGTTGTTCTCTTTTCTTCATTTTCTTTTTGTGCCTCTATTTTTAAATTTATATTCCAACTGTTTTGACTTCTTGAGTACTGGCGTAGGTTCTTGCGGAGGGAAACCAGAAGCAAATTGTAGAGTTTTGCAAGAACGAAGGCCTTGTTCTTCTTGCTTGACGAGGTAATGTTCGACATTATTTGTTTGAAGCTGAGTTGTAATTTAACTTGTTCTATCCAATGGTGAGCAAAATCTAAATTCTAAATCTTTTTTCTTTTATTTCTTCAGGTTACCAAGAGAATATCTACGTAGATGACAAGAAATTCAACTCCTTCAAAAAGGGTTGCCAGGTCCATGGTTACGGTGAGGAGGACCTTACCTTGGTCTCATACCAATCTATCTCCAAAGGTACGTGTACTCCAAAGAAATAAAAAAATTGTGCTAAAAGAATAAAAAGTTGTTTCCTCTTAACATAAATACCTTAACTTTGACCTTCTTAAATGCACCAGGTATTATGGTGAATGTGGCAAGAGAGGTGGTTACATGGAGGTTACTGGCTTCAGCAGCAGTGTAAGAGAGCAAATTTACAAAGTTGCATCAGTAAATCTCTGCTCGAACATCTCTGGCCAGATCCTTGCCAGCCTTGTCATGAACCCACCAAAGGTATCATTAATTGTTAACCAATCTATCAGATAGCAAAAAAGAAAAAGACATTTTTTCTTTTCAAGAAAAACATTAACGGTAAATAATGTTGCAGCCGGGAGATGTATCCTACGAGTCATATGCGGCAGAGAGAGACGGCATTCTTCAAGTCCTCTAGCTTCTCGTGCAAAGGTAAGATCAGGTTTAAGGAGCTTCCTTTTCTATGTCCTTTTTGTTTGCCCACAGAAAATAAAGGAAATAAAAGATGGCCATTTATGCCTTTTTATTAAAGCCCATTAACAGATAAAATTGGTAAACCAACTGCTTTTGAGTGGCTAATACATTACTTGGTCATCTGGATAAGAAACATTTAGCCTAAACATACTGTGCCCTGTATTGCTATTTTGTAGCGTACCAGTCTGTTTGCCAAATTGCATATGACATGCCACCTTGCCATTCATAAAGAAGCTAAAGCAACATCTACCTTCTGTGTATAATCAACAAATTATTAGCACAGAAATATGCAAACTGAAAAGCATGATCCAAATGTGGAAGAGCATAATTTGATATAAATAACAACAAAATTTAACATTTAGGCATGGAGGCTGCATTGCAACAGCTTGGAGGGAGTGACATGCAACAAGGCCGAGGTGCAATGTACCTCTTCCCACGAATTCGCCTCCCAGAAAAGGCGATTGAAGCTGCCAAAGCAGCTAAAAAGGCACCTGACACTTTCTACGCGCTTCGCCTCCTTGAGTCTACTGGAGTGTGTTGTGCCTGGATCTGGCTTTGGTCAGGTTTGTAATTCTCGTTACCTAACTTCTACTTTTATGCAAATGGATGTGGAAGATTCTGAAGGATCATTTATTACCCACAAATTCCAAACCAGAATCTACCCACAATTTTTTTGGAAATGCTTCTGTACTTTGTACCTATAGTCTTCGATGCACAATTGCTCGAGAACTTCCCAAATTACCCCTGTTCCTTTGTCATTATTGCTCTATTGTCTATGCCTGAAATTTTCCTCACAATAGCCAAAACTTGTCTAGCTCTCTTCTTACTTTTCCATGGTAATTGAACTACTATTTCTTTTTTCTTATTTTGTGAATAAAGGTACCTGGAAACCTATCATTTTAGGTGTACTATTCTTCCACAAGAGGATAAAATCCCAGCCATCATCTCTAGTCTCAAGGCTTTCCATGAGTCGTTCATGAACCAATATAAGGATTGAGTGCCTTCTCCAATTAGAAAATCCTGTTGATCAGAGAAATTAATCTGTATAAGAATAAGTATGCCATCCACTTTTTTTTTTTCACCTTTTCCCGCTTGCTTTTTGGATGGTTTGAAACATATTTTGGTTTTCTCTGTCTCAATATAGAGAAAACAAATCTTGTGCGCGTGTAAACTTTTGCCAAAAATGGAATTTGCTCCTGAGAGTTCTGAGACACTTTTATTGCTGTTGTGTGAATTTTGGAGAATGATTGTTTTAGCGGGGGCCATTTTACTTCCTACTCAGCCTGCCAATGATGTGGTGTCCTCTACATCATTTTTGTTAAAAAATTCAAACAATTGTACATGCTAGTTAAAGAATTTGTATAATTGTAATGGGTTCATATTTGTTAAAATTTTGTAAACATAGTTCGCATATATAACGCTATACTAATACTAGGCGAGTTGGAGGATTAATTGCTTCTGGCCACAATTAGCAAGTCCGTGGCAGCAATATATGCATTTATATATGCGATGAGATTTCTTTGGATTGCAACCTGAAAATCGAGATAAGCCCAGATCTGACTAGTTGTTACTGCCTTGTCAAAATAGCTTTGATAAACGGCACGGCCTCTGGTCTCTGATACTGTGATACTGATACAGTACTAGTTCTATCGAGCAATGAAAAGTATAAAGATGAAAGAAATAAAATAGGAAGTCGACCAGAAAAGAATGCATAGTTGATGCTAGAATAATGAGTTTATCTGTAAATCGGTACTTTTTGATGTTTCTTTTGAATATACTTATCTTAGTGATGACAGCACGTCTCAAACTCTACTCTGCTTGTACAGATTTTGTTTGGTTTAGTGAGATATTGAACAATTTGGAAAGAGAATTTAGACAAGAAGAGAAAAAATCATAAGAGAGAAGAAAATTTCATATATTAATCAAGTCTAAAGAAAAAAATGACATGCCATCTCTTCTTATAATACATCTATTATAATAAATAATTTAGAAAAACTAAAAGTCCAACTTAGAAACTAACACCACATAATGAACTTAGAAATTCTAACTAACTCTTGGAAACTCTAACATAATTAAAAATGACATAGAAAATATAAATAGTCAAACCTAAAAAATAGTAACATAATAAAGTCTTATAGAAAACACAACATAATTTAAAAATCATAATTAATCATCATAGGAAATGATGAACTAGTGGGACCTCTTCTTGATACTTGTGCCTAGCCATTCAAGAAGATTGAAGAATAATTCACCTGTACCGAGGTTGAGTCCAAGTCCGAGTCCGAGTCCGAATCGGTTTGGTTTTCGTCACTTAGACCTGTCATTGCCTAGAATTTCTTGTTCGTCTGTTCGACATTCAAAGTAGCAGAAGAATCATCGACTTACATAGTAAATACCCTCCACCCCACCGCACACACAAGAACAACCCGAGAGAAAATAAAAAAGTGGTGCGGAGCATGTTTGCGATGATTTTATGAATCTTTTTGACAAAAAGAAAAAAGAAAGCAGGTCCAAAAAAATCACAAAAGAAAATTTGTGTTTCTGAAATTTTTTTGTTTCGGCCACAAGAATTTTAAAGAATGTCTTAATGTATCTTTTCAAACTATTTAAAAATTAAAAGACTTGTTTCTCTTTATGGAGTCTGTGCTTACAAAAACAATTATTCTCCCTACTTTCTGCATAAAAACGAAATACATTTTTTTTTTGTAGGATTGTGGTACCGTTGCTATAGCTATAATTCAGGTTGGACAATCCAGTCACATGTAACATGAATCGCCTGACTGGTGGTTTTATAGCAATTTGCAGCTTAATTTCCAAGGATTCCAAAAGAAATCATTTCATTCGTTACTTCTTCTGGTACTCGATTAATTAATTGGAACAATATTCATCACCTAGAATTAACAAACCGATTCTTTGTTAGATAACAACAATGACTTTGAGATGTGTTGGTGCTGACATAATGCCTTAATCTAGTCGTATACGACAAAAGGTGTGAAGTAAGGCCGTGGGATGTGACAAAGAAAGCGCTATGTAAATAATATATGTTATTGTCAATGAGATAAGGTAAACCCACCCAAGAAGTAGCATTATTTTTAGTTTAATGAAGGTATCGGGCAGTGGGCACCGATGAAATTGGTCTATGGGAACCATTAATTAGCTCTTTAAATTTTGAATGCACCAAGCTCCTGCTTTAGTTTATTGAACACAAAAACTAAAGTTCTTTCTTTATTATCTTTGTTCTCTAGTTCTTTATTTGACAATGTTTTGTTCAGAGAAATAGAGCTCTACTCTCACATTTTCTACGAACTAGAACATCTTTCTGCTCTTTACTGAATTTTTTTCACAAACTTAAAGAATATATTTGTTTACCTCCATGAACCATGTCCTCATAGATATTTACAACTTAAAATTTCTAGTACAATTGCCCATCTAAACTTTGCAATGGTGACATGTACCCATGAAAACTTTAAGATATAAATTTTGTCCATCAATACTTGAGATTCATCCAGATTCTCATACTTTAATATAATTAAGCAAATCTTAATTAACTTTCTTATTCTATTTGATAAAAAAATTGTCATGTTACTCTTATTTTAGTTTAATATATAAATAGCATCAATATCATTGAAGAGTTAATTGGTGGAACCTTTTCCTCTGTTATCATTCTCTTCTCAAACATATTCACCAATTGAGTCTTGACTATCCTTTAACCTGCATTGGATACTTATTTGAAAATAATGATGAAATGGTTAATTTGACTCAATAGTTAGAGAAGTATGTTAGTCTCAAGTTGTGGTTGGCAATATGATATCGAAGTCCTGATGGTTCCTGTTTGAAAAAAATAAGTCCTGATGCTCAAAATTGGAATTAGTCAATTTCATGGGCCTAAAGACAATTACGCCAAAAAGAAGAGATTCAGACAGTAGCACTTGATTCCTAGAATCTACCAAACAAACCTTCATATATGACGCCTTAATAAACAAATACAAAGTCATCAAAAGAGTTCTGTGGTCCTGTGGATCCACTAAGGATGGGACAAGTATCCTCTCAGGTACTGTAAAAGATCCTTTTCACTTTACGGTTTGAGATTCAGACTAGCACAGGGGCAGTATTATTGAGCTTTGAGATTTGTGCCAAGTTAACAAGACGGTCCGTATCCATTAATGTAAAAGATTCCCTTTTCAGGTAACGTACTGGATGTGAATTCCTAAGGATGTCCCCCAATGTTAGAATTCATATCACCCAAGTTACCTCAACTTTTGAGTTTGAATCTGGTCCGTTCGTTATATATTAGCATGCATCTTAAAAGAGCCCCATGCAACTGGTTTAGGCCAGATTTGTTCGGATTCTGATTGGACAAGTGGATTGAAACTCAATGGTGCATTACCTCAGAGAATCCGGATTGCAATATTTAGCCGTATTTTAAGTCATTGTTTAAGCACAATGACCTAAGCACATTCACAAGCGTTTAACCAAGTCTTTCAAAAAAAAAAAAGACTAAGCAAATTCAAACCCTACCCTCCCCAACCTATAATGGCATTGTTAATTTCTCTAATCTCTCATTATCCTTTTAGTTGGAATCCATGGCTCTGAGGGGTACCTCTCCTTGTTTCACTGTTTCTAGAGCGACACCTAAATCTTATATCAAAGCTGTCATGCTTCCAACCCGCTGCCATGTACAACCAAAGAAAGTGATCAAACCTTTTCTCTTCTCTTCCACTGCTAATAAGGTATGTCTCAGTTGTTGACCTGTCTGTACAATAAAAAGGTCATATTTTCCTTGCAATTATACCTTGCCAAAATCAAGTTATTGTGTTGATAAGTTAACCACTTTGTAGCTTTGACCAAAAACTTTCCAAAAACAGGTAATTTTTTTTTCTTATTGGCAATCCTCACCCAAAATAGTAAATAAATAGAATGAAAATTTCCCTTTGCTTTTTTTTGGGTAGTTTACTTTTTGTTGTCATTTTTATATTTGAACATTGTACTGGTTCTTTCTTTTATATAATGGAAGGGCATTTTATGCCTATTTTAAAAAAAATTTCCCTTTGCTGTCTGTTGTATTTATTTGATCAAAATGTGTTGCAAATGACAGATCTATGAAGATAAAGCGATGGGAATAGTTGGTTATAGAGATGAAGTGGAGAGCATATATGAAGGGTTTGACGAAGGTCCACGACTAACCCATGAAGATCTAGAACTAGTTAACAATGAAAGGTAAAACAACAGTTTTTACTTAAATTTCTCCAATATTAATATATGTCTTATTTCCTCTTAGTAAAGTTTTTCATGCTTCTTTCTTAACTACTACTTTTAATTTATTCAGAGAGGCGTGCACCCGTCGACATATACAAAAGGATGCAGGCACAGTTTTATCAGCACAATATCAGAAGATTGAAATCATAAGTACCATATTTATGTTAATTCAACCTGTTGAATTACTCTTCAAAAATGTAAGATGGTTCTCTTTTGGAGCATGTCATTAATAAACAAAATAAGGACTAGATCCTTATTTTTTCTCAAAAAAAAAAAAAAAAAAAGTACCATATATTTTCATCTTTCCACAGAAAAAAAATTAAAACCACTCGATTTTCAGTGTAAATTTTCATATGTGTAAAATTTTAGTGCCCCCCCATTTCCATTCCATGTGCAAAATGCATGCTTTTGCCCATAGATGACGAGCGAAGACTAATTCAAAATATAGAAACTTATTAACATGCTTTGAAGAAAATGAAGTTCATGGGAAAAAGTATGATATTTTTCAGAGAAATAGAGTTATCACGTGTAAGATTTATCTGATTTATTGTGTATTGTGTGTGATTGAAGGTGTAAAATTGTAAATACAGTGTAAAACTTTAAAAGACTCTTTTTTGTTTGGAATGACTAGTATAAATTAAGTGCGTTTAAAATTGTGAATACATATATGTTCTTATTTTCTATATGACTTAAATGTACTTTTTTAGTATTTCCAGTACTTGTGAAGAGATTGTTGCATTGTTTAGATCATACAAAGCATAAAGTTCAGAGTTTTTTTTTTTTTTTTTCAGAAAAATTCATGGTCATATTATCGAAATGTTTTGGTTTAGAAGCTAGAGCTTTGGGGATAATGCGACATGGGTCCTCTAAAGGGATTGTGCTTTCGTAAATTTTTTTAATAATAATACAAAAAAAAAATTCAAAATTCCACCCATAAAATATTTTTTCTTAAATTTCGAAAACTATCACAACTGCTGACTTTATTAACTGTCTGCATAGGGCACGCTGGTAAAGTCAGCGGGCCTGGATGGACCCCTACTCGCTGCCAAAGTTCACTGGTCTAGGTACGGAGGTCAATTTGGGTCCGATGTCCATCGGACTCAAAGTGAGTTTGATGCGTTTGATGACCATCTGATCTGCTTTAAGATTCGTGCTAGCAATTTTCGCATCTGCTTTAAAATTTGTGTGCACGAATTTTAAAGTAGATCGGACGATCCCGAAACCCATCAGACCCAACCTGCTGTCCTAGGTACGGACTGGCAAAGTCGGCTTGTAGGGCAAAAACTAGATTTTTTTTATTATAAATTTCCAAATTCTCTCTCTTTATCCTCATAACGCAAGGAGGAGGAGGTAGGCTCTTTGTAGGAGCCATCGGCTTCACGAACTCCATCGGACGATGACTTTGTTCCGAAACGTTCTTGAAAATAGATTTTAATTTTCGTTGTAATATTTAGTTTTAGTTTGTAGTTATGTAGTGTGTTTTGGTTATAGTATTTAGTTTTAATTAGTTTGCAGTTATGCATGTTGTAACTTGTAACCTTAATGAAATTTTCTTATACTTTATGACAAATACTAAATTTTAACATAATCAATTTCATATAAGCAAAAAAATCATTAAGAAAATTGTCTAATTCATACAATTTGTCCAAATCAAACACAAACAATCATAAAAAAATGTGCATTAACGTCTTGATCTACTCGAAGAAGCTCCTGTATTTTTGCCTCCAAAATGAAAATATAATTAGTTAGTGACTTAAAATTAAATTCAACAAGGAGTTTCAAATTGAATAGTAAGTACCTGATGCATTCCTATCGATAGTGTCATAGTTTGTCTGATGTCCAAGTCACCTACCTTGTATTATGTTCATTGTCATTGATATGCGATTGTGTCTTCTTCTTCAAAACCGGATCAGTCGACACTCTATTACTATAGTCGGGCCAATGTGAGGTCAATCGCATGGTTCCAGTTTTCTTGAAATGGAATAGGGTACC
>JAJGRW010000048.1:0-63547 GCA_025461045.1 Carex parvula | reverse complement strand
TTTGAGACAGTTGGTCATTACAGTGGTACGTGTATTTTTATAATCATTTTTAATATCATCTACACTGTGAAATCTAATTATCTATTTATTTCAGGGAGATATACCGCGGGGACATGATGAGGAGCCCACGCACTGCCACCCTTTGAGTTTGACTTGGGCGGTTCTCAGTACGGTGTATACACTCAGGATTACTCCTCTCCTACATTTTACACACATAAGGAGTCACTCCCACAGGACAGTGCAGCAGTGATCCAGCAGAATGTCCCATATTGACCTATGTACACTTCAGATGAAACACATGAGGTTATTTTCAATCCTGGGGCAGATTAGGGCCCATCTGAGGAGACACTTTTCGGAGAGATTCCTAAGGAGGCCCCACCACAGCCATCACGAGAGTATACGCCACTGGCGCAATTGGAGCGGATGGAGGGAAAGGGAAGGTGTCGTACACACCACCGAGCAAATAGTTGGAGATTTTTTACTTGTTATTTTGTTAGTTGTTACGTTTTCCGAACTGTTATTTAGTTCTTATGTTGTGACAGACTTTTATTACGTATGTTCGACTTTTATGATATTATTTGGATATTAGGGACTTATATTTTGATATTCTGTTTTTATTCTACTTTCAGCGTATGTTTTCTTTTTATTATCTATCGTATCATTCCAATAAAATATGCCGGACATACGAAAATATGTATAATATACGACGTACATTGTAATTTTTATCAAAATTCAGAATAAAATAATATTGAGCATTAAAATTAAAATAAATTAATTCCAAAACAGAACAAAAAAAAAGGCTTGGTGCGCCTCCCCGGTACGGGCACCAAGTGGTGCGCCTCCCCAATACGCGCACTAAATTGATGCCCTCCTCCAGTGTACGCACCAGCCCAATTTGATGCGTAGACTGAGGGCACATGGATAGTATGAATTGAATTTTGTTAGTTTAAGTGGTGTTTAATTAATTTTGGTATGAATTGAATTGAATTTCCGGGTCACGACCTATGAATTCATATTACACAATTTTTTTTAGAAATGATATAAAAATAATATATTATATTAAATGAATTGTTTCTATATTTTGATTTTACAGCAGAAATTGATTTTTTTCGGTTCCTCTAAGGAGCATAATGTCTATTATGCAAACTACACAGAATTCGGAAGGAACCAAAATTTTTTTCGGTTCCAAATTTTAAGAGAACCAAAAAAAGTCACTTTCTTTTATGAAATCAAAATATGGATGCAATTCATCTAAGAGGAGGGTTCAAATGTCTTCATTTTTTTTGCCTCCATCGTGCCTCCATTTCGAAAAACTTTAATAACTCAAAATTTCAATCATAAACGTCAAAATAAAACAGTTAGATGTGATCTATGTTATTTTCTCTATGTGCTTATAAAAAATTATCACATTTTAATATTATTTTTATGTGAATTAATAAGTTGAAAATCAACATCTAGAAATTATCCACATTAGTATATTTTTTACAAGTTCTTGATTACAACTAAAACAAAAACAAAATTGAAATGTCGTAATTTTTTACACGTGCATAGATAAAATGATATAGATCATATCCAATGGTTATATTTTAATTTTTAAGTTTCAAATTTTGAGTTATTAAAGTTTTTAAAAAATAGAGGAATCTCCTCTTCATCTAATATCGTTTATTACTTTTATATAATTTTTAAAATAAAAAGTTTTTCCTAAGGTAGCTTAAATTTTAAGTTTAGATTCAAACCTCCTCATTTGCTTTGACGCAACTATTAAAAAAAAATTACATTTCATCTTATATTGAATTGATTAAATTGGTTATAATTCTAATCAGATAATCCGGATCTAACTCAAAATTTGAGTTACATAGAGGATCTCATCCGGACTCAACAACTTATACGGAGACCTGTCAAACTATCCATGGTGGATAGACCATAGACCCTATCATGACCCAATTATAAATCTGTTGCTATTAAACATAATATCCATATGGATTTAATTAAACAGGAACAAGAGGAGGGATCTACTTATAACATTTATAAGTTACAAAATCTTATAACAATTCGGTTTGCGAATTTTTAAAAATTCAAACAATCGATTCATACCGTTCAATATGATCTCTATATTAAAATGTACTTGGAGATCAAATTTTATATTTTTTTATTTTTTTACTATTTATGAAGTATTTTACAAAACTATTATTTTTAGACAATTTTGGACCATTGAAAAATAGCAGTTTTGTAAAATACTTAATAAATAGTAAAAAGAATGAAAAAAATGTAAAATTTGATCTCCAAGTACATTTTAATATAGAGATTATGTTGAATGGTTTAGATCAACTATTTAGACTTTAAAATTGCAAAACTAAATTGTTGTAAAATGTGTCAAACAGCAAATCGTGCTCTTTGTCTGTTGACAATTGTTTCGTTCCAATATTGTTATTTTGTATATATATTACAAGAGTTATAAAACAATATGCCGTATTTTATCCCAATTAGAGAGGTTTTTCAAGGACTGATATTAAAAAAAAAAAAACGAAGGTACAATGAAATGGATCGCGATTTTCTTGTGCAAATATTGAATTTAATATGACGAACATTCCATATTAGAAATTCATTAATTAACTTATAAATTTTGTGCGTTTGACAAGTAGTGATGATTTGACAATTTTAAATTATTTTAAGGAACCGAATCCTCTGCCCACCTATGGGCAGGAAAATCCTGCCCACTATTGAATTTAGCCAATATCTGCTTGACACGTGACTGCTATCTTTCATTCCATTAATGAAGATTAAAAAAATATCTTTCCAAACTAATTAAGTAATGAGAATCTTTTCTCTTTCTTTTGTCTTTTTACCTTCCATTTTAAAACTAATTAAAAATAACTTTACTGTTTCTTCTTCTATGTACCTCTTAACGGTGAGAAAAAAAAATTACATGGAGGCAAACCAATACCTGATGCTCTTTGTAATTACTTTATCATGAAATTGCTCTTTGTTTTCTTTTTATGTGAGAATCGTCAATAATCTGATACTCTCAACACACCAACGCAAACTAATACTGACCATATGTATTTGAATATTTGAGGCGTTTGGGCTATTAGTCTACGAGTCTTCTATCCTTCGTACCAGTGCCGGCTGTACCAGTCCGATACAGATCCGTTTGTGTCATTTCCTTCATTTTTTTTACCAGTCTCCTTGTGTCATTATATATGGTCCCTTTTTTATTTCACTCCATCTTCTCCCAACCTTTACCAGTACCAGTTCGGTACCGTCTATTACAACCCGACTTTCTTCTTAGTGTACCACTTTACCCTGCCCCAGTCTCGTACCAGTTCGGTATCGCTTTCCTCTGTACCAGTCTCGTGGTTTTATGCTGGCCAATCCCACCTCAGTTCGGTATCACTTCCCTCCTATTGAATTTGACACTAGTACAAAATACCAGTAAATGCCATAATTCCTTTAAAAACCCTTTTACCCTGATATACTGGTTTTACATTGAAACATCAAAGTATTACATAGATTGATATAGTTCACACTTGAATTTCTGCATAGCATACTGTTATCCCATGAACTATGATATATCTAACAATAGTTTTAAATTCTTAATAGATCTTATTATTAAAAAAAATCAATGTCCATTGTAAATTATTATTAAACAAATCAATGTTTGTTGTAAATCTTACTTTCGATATTACATAATTTACTTTCATTAAATATAAACAAATCAATAAAATTTACCTCAACTGATTTACATCTTCCAATCTATATTCTGGCAAATCGCTGAGTATATTTGATGGGCTTTTGCTTGAAGTTCCAATTTATTGAATAATATGCGGATAATCCTTGTCAATGCATAAATTCAAGTCCAAAACATTTTCTGATGCCATCTAAATGATTTAAATAATTTACATGTTAGACTTGACTCTCAAATTACTAACGAGTTATATCTCGAGAAGCTTTGGTCAGTTGTCAGAGTTGCAACAGTTGCAACTAATTAGGTACCAGTAACCTTACTGGTAAAATACCAACAAAAATTTCTATACAAAGCATTGACTAATTTTGAGGTGGATAACAAAGGATAAATTGATATATTGATTTCGCTCAATTTAACAATATAATCTTATTTTATTCATGGCAAAAACGCCTAAGTACTGGTACTGTACTGCTGAGAGGTTGAAATCTTTATGGTAAAAAAGGCTTTGAAATTTGACTTGTATGCAAAAGAAAAATATAAAAACATATAAAATGACATACAAATAAAATATTTTGCTACTTTATTTAACTCAAGAAATCTTCATGGAAAGAGATTGCCTCCATGTATTTTTTTTCTTCACCGCTGAGAGGTACAGAGAAGAAAAAACAGTGAAGTTATTTTTTAATTAGTTTTGAAATAGAAGGTGAAAAGACAAAGGAAAGAGAAAATATTGGAAAGTTATTTTTTTAATCTTCATTAATGAGATGATAGATAGCAGCCACGTGTCAAGCAGAGATTGGCTAAACTCAATGGTGGGCAGGATTTTCCTGCCCATAGGTGGGCAGAGGATTCGGTTCCCAATCACTAAATTATCATCTACTTAACAACTATCAAACGCCAATTTTTCATAGTGAGATAATTATTAGTTCTCTTGCTAACATAGTAAATGCTAAATCTATGTGAAGAGGAGTAGGCATATAATAAATTTGGAAGTGAAAGGGTGTGACATTTTCAGGATCAAATGTGGCTTGATCACATTCTCTGATACGGATTGCATTTTCTGCCGTGATTTTTATTACTACCCCACAGTGGGGCGGTTTGGTATGAACAGTGGACCGTCCAGTGAAGAAGCGGTCAGAGCGTTTTAAAAAAAAAAATAGCGAGGGCAGATTTGATATTTTTTATTTTTGGAAGGGTATTAATAAAAATCACAGCGTTTTCCGCTTCATTTTTAGTTTGTTTGGTTGAAATTTATTTAATTCAATTGATAATAATCCAACCAATTTTTTTTAGTTACCATTTCACAAAAAAGAATAGGCGGAGTTGACATGAATTTGATAAAATAAATCAATATTACCTAATACATATCTGCGGCTCTGCGCACTCCCAAACTGTATTAAATTTGCTTAATTTCTACCAAAAATAATTGCGCAAATAATATATGCGTGCCACCTCTTGAGAGTGTGCAGATATTATTTTTTTTTTCAAAAACTATATTAACTCCGTCTATTGTTCTTTTTAAAAGGTAACTACAAAAATTCGGTTAATCCAATCCTTTCAAAATGATCAAAATATATCTAACAGATACCTCATCAATTAGTTTCCGCCATTTATAATTCCAACAATAAACAATCGCAACAACTTCAAAAAAAAACCTTTCTAAATTGCATTATCATCCTAACACAGAAAAATGGTTTTACACTTTTACTATAGTCAGCTACTTTCAGGCTTTCCCTAAAAATTCCATTCTTTATTCTTCATCTTTTTCATCTTATCTTCTCTTCTTTTTGGGCACTAACTGGAGCATTTTGTACATCACTATCAACTACACATTAATCGCCATGGGAATATGAGATCGCACCTTTTTCCAACTTCTTTCTACGAACAAAAATGAATCCTCTTTTCATGTTTTTGGGGTCTTATAAGTGGTAATAGTTTTGTGAGAAGCGAGGCAGTAATCGGCTACTTAAATTGTATGAACTGTTCTTCATCTTTTTTTGTTGTTCTGGTTTGTAGCAACTTTATCATTTATTACTTTTATTCAAATTCCCATATTTGGATTTTCTGAGAATTTATTATTATGGACCACCTTTGGTAATGAATTAATTTGGTTGTTGGCTCTTGATGTTTATCACAGCTTTGCATCTGTTCAGGTACAGATAAAAGAAGAACTTTTCCTGGAGAGAAAACTTGTGGAGATAATGAGCTTTTCTGCCTATAATGGATATGAGGATTCCAATTTGTCAGAGGTATGTAAATTTAAATCTTTTTTTTTTTTGGTTTATAAGGCTCTCTTTCATAACTCAAATTAGAATAACCCTTTTTGAAGAATATCGGAATTCGACTTCCCGTTCATTTAGCCTTTGTTTTTTTTAATAGATAAAGAAAAGTTTTAATTGCGAGTATTTTTTCTTTGCTAGAATGTTATTTTATTTGTATACAAAATTGATTTTATTTTTGCAAATTTCTTCAACAATTTCAAGCAAATACTCTATCTTCTTTTATATTGGGCGAAATCCCTTAATATTGATTAAGTAAACTTTTCAAATTTAATATACATGTTATTCTTTTGTTTTTCTAAATCTTTCTGTTCCTACAGGAAGCACAACAATATCATGAAGAAGCAGACATTTTACTAAAGCTGTCTCCATATTTATGTGAGAATAATTCAAATACAAATCGACCAAAATTTACCACAAAGAAGAAATCATGGATAAAATATTTCTCCTTTTTGAGCAAGTTCACCAAGCAATCCAAGACATCATCACAAAAGAAACATATATCATATAGCTTTACATGGAAATCAAAGCGTTGTCCCAGACTTGGTCCTGCAACTGGAGTTGCATGCAAGTTGGCTTCCATCCATGAAGCAATCAGAAGAACAGCATCTGGACCTCTTGTCCGTTGTTTTAATCCCGCAAAAGAAGAAGAAATCGAGGTGCCTTACATTCAATTAGAGAAATTGGGGCACTATGCTTTGAGAAGAGAAGCATTTGGACCCATTTATATGGTTACTTAAAGGGCTCACTTCAAGTGTATTCTTCATAATCTTATATTCTATTTCATTTTTGCTTTCCTTTTAGGCCAAGGAATTCTCTGTTAGATGTATGATTAGGACTTCAGTACAACTGATTGATTTGTAGTTTGTTTCGTCAATGTTTGCAATCCTTTTTTTTTTTCAGGGTCTCATAAATGCCCTTAGGCTAGAATGTGTATCCTCTGCATTAACTTAAGAGTTATGAATTTCAACTGTCTGATTTTAAACGGAGCCAATCCAGCTCCTGTCTATAACATAGGAGACTCTTTAATATTAGTGCGGATCTAATCCGCACAAATCTTAAAACATATCAGATGGTCGAGATGAATTAACTCAAAAGATTCCTTTTTGAGTTAATGCAGAGGATACGAATTCCTTAGGCTAATCTTTTTTGAAGTTGATGTTGCAGGAATTTCGATTTTGCTAAAAAGAACATAGCAGGTCATCAAACGTACTTTTGAATCCAATGAGCACTAAAGCGGTCCGAATTTGTGTGCTCAAATCTTAAAGTGCATCAACAGTTCCGATACCCATTGGATTCAAAAGTACGTCTGATTTCTATCGGACCTACACTTTTCTCTTTGCTAAAACCTACCATAAATCCTAGCACAAAGCATTAAGAACTCTTCTCTGGTAATAGTGTTTCCGAATAATATTTGTAGTACATTCGTATTTCTTTTAGAATTGTTCCTAAATTTGACGAATTTATATATAATACACTTGGGCCAAGCTTAGGTTTTAGAGCCCACGAAATGATGCTTCGTTTATATAACTGAAATTCTGGTTCTATAAAATATAATGTCGAACAATAGCCCAAGTAAAAGTGGGCTTGGGCCCATTAAGAACAACAATACAGGCCTAATCCATAAATGACACCGACCTGACTCAGAAAAATAAATTACAGTGAGTTTGTCACCTTTCAAAATCATGCCAATTTTAATAAAGAAATTAAGTGGCACATTGTCACACATTGTCATCGTGCCTTCTGTTATTAATATAAATATAACTACGCTATCATATTAATTGAAAAAAAAAAATGCTTTCTTTTCCTTGAATATAAGACTCAATCTTTGAATTTGATGTGTAAAAGGCCTAAAGCGCCTGATGCAAGCATTTAACCCACTCGGACTTTTACCTACCCCGTTTAAGTGTATTGTATATCCTTTTTCCATTACTAATCTGTGCTGACATATTTAAAAAGGAAAGAATATTATTTGGAAAAAAATGGACAATTCATAATTTAAGAGCATCGATTCAAACTGGGGAGGATCCATTCAATATGAATGAGGTCAATTGATTTTTATTGTTTTAATAAAAATTGTATTTTATGTATGATTTTCTATATAATTTAGAGTAAAATATTACTGATACTGTAAAATTGATCTCCATATTAGCATGAAAATTTTATATTATTGACTCTCATAGTTTAGAAGTCTTGACTCTAATGCTGAATTCAGATGGTTAAATTTTAATCAAATTATTCAGATCGATAACAATTATATATATTATGTCATTGCAAATTTGCAAAAACAAGATAGTGTATATTGCCCGTGATGTACTGTACTTAATTATTCCAGTTGCACATAATGAAGTTTGGTTGTTTACATGAGAAGCTCAGGCGCATTAAGTAAAGACATCTTAACTTGAGTGGTAATCAAGAAAAAGAAGGGAAGAGAGCTCTGCTTAGCTTAAATAAATTATCAATAAATGCGTCTCTTTCGATGCCAGGAGCTTTTTTAAAATGGAAGGAGATAGTCGAACTACCTCTTTATTCGGAGCATAGGCTTAAATGGTACTACAGCGACGCTCCTGTCTTTGTTAGAGATTAGGTGGTGCAATCTCTCTTTGATTTGATTTGGATTGAAAGAGACCAGTGCTGCATGTGTCATGATACACTTGAGAGTAGGTCCGATGGGAGAGTAGGTCCGATGCCCATCGGACCTACTCTGGTTCGACGGGTTTAATCACCGTCAATTTGCTTTAAGATTCGTACGGAACGCTTTAAACTTCGTGCATGTCTGTTTCAATTTTCGTTCACACAAATCTTAAATTAGATCGGACGGTCATCATGCTCATTGAACCTAAAAGTAGGTCCGATGGGCATCGGACCTACTCCGTTCTCGTCATGATAACTTGATATGTTTCAGTGGCACGGTGTCAAATCATAATAGTTTTTATAGCCATGTAAGGTGTGAAAATAAATATGGAGGGTTTATTTAGAGTGTCCAACAAAATTGAACAATTCTATTTTTCTTATAGGATTCTAAATTCACTCAGACGAGGTGCTAATAGCAACAAAGATTGGAGGGTTTATTTAGAGTGTCCAACAAAATTGAACAATTATATTTTTCTTATAGGATTCTAAATTCACTCAGACAAGGTGCTAATAGCAACAAAAATTAGTCATGCAAATAGCAAAAGTTGCGAGGAACCTTTGTCAATAAAGTGTAAACGAAACCGATTGAAATAAAGAATTAACTCTTTTAGATACTAGATACATCCGGAATTTTTTTTTTCTTTTACCATCTTGAAAAAAATAAACCTCTAGCCACTATTTTTGAGAATTTTTATATTTATCATGTCTACAAATTATTGATGCGACCAATATGTTAGTTGCGTAACTATAATATGCGCAAGCCAATCTTTTTCTTTATAGAAGTGTTCAAAGAGTGTACAAAATATCAGCGCGTCACCGATATTTTTGTAATGAAATATCAATGCACCGTTGTCAAATTTAATCAGGCTATAAGACATCATTATGTCATCAATGTTTTCGCAATAATATGTTAATGCGTTGTTTTTGCAAACTTTAAACAACTATAACTTTTGGTAGAAAACTCCAATTTGAGCATTTGACCATAATTCGGAAAGCTCACAAAGAAACGGAGGGCGTGGTGTACTGAGCAGAAACCCAAGGAAACTAAAAAAATCAGAATTGCAAAAAGTATCATTTAAGACCTCAAAACTTCAGTTCAAGTTCCTGATGAATAACAATACTTAATTTTAGGGTTGCACAGCCTGATAACTTCGTCTAATTTTTGTAATATTGATACTCAATTTTAGAATATTAGTTATTGGTACTTAATTTTTGTAATATTGGTTGTCAATTTATTTTTATATCTTGCTAGCACATTTTTTCAACAGTTAACAAATGACATTGAATTCAAATTGAAGTTGCAGTTGTAAAAAAAAAATATTGATTGCACAGATTATAACTGCGCAACTAGCCTGTGAGTTGTGCAACTATAATTTGTGAACCTGACAATCAAATACTATCATTTGTAGTTTAGTTCTCATCTATTTCATCATGAGTCAATTTTTTTTTCCACAAAAAGGTGAAATAACCAAATTTAATTGATCTTTTTCGAATGATGAAATTGATTCATTTCTCCATCTTCTTTATTTTAACTTAACAAGATTAGAATAATGCAGAATAGAAGTATATATATTTTTAATTCAACTTTTTCTCTATTTCATCATTTTGTCGAAACAAGCACTTCGTATTTCTCGTATCAAACAAGAAGCAAAATTCATGGAGCTTGTTGTCTTTCTTTTTTCTATAAATTTTACTGAACTTTATTATTCTTCTATAAGTTATTAAATGTGTTTTTTAATAAAAAATACGGGAACACTATATATTATAGCACGGGTACGTAGATGCTAACTATTCAGATCTTTGAAGCTAAGTATGGTTAATTATAAAATACAAACTAAAAAAAATCAATACATAATATAACTTGCTTGCACAAGAACCTGTCAAAGTCAGATCTGACCTGAGTGTCATATCTCTCTTGCTTTCTCATTTTATTTGATTTTCTTTCTTGTGTTGAAACGTGCAAGTAATGCAAAGTGGGTTGTTTTCTAATTAAGCATTATTATCATGTTAAATCATTGTTTTGTGTTTTGTTAGCTAATAACAAATAAGTTTGTTTAGCAACCTACCAGTCCGAAATGAGGTGCAGTGTCACTATATTGACCCCAAATTTAAGATAAGACAACCAACTATTTCTCGTGACATGTTGCATGTAGAGCTGGAAAGCTTGAATTGATGTACGGAACTTCTATATATATATATACCATTTGGAAATTATTAAGAAAGGAAATACACTTTATGCCAAGAGAGAGAATACAATATCAATAGTTTTCTATGTTAAAATAGTGGTAATTGATGTATTTTACTCTTAACTCAATTACTCATATAAAAAATGGTATTCAAACCCTATAAAACTGGTATTTTAAGTTCAAATCAACAGCCATTAAGGGCGAACAAATTGCAAAATTTAATCTATTGATTTACAGACAGTGTATGATCCATTATGAGTAGTCCTATAAGCAGAGCTAGGGTGTTCTTATATTTATCGAGCCTCTTGATATATAAGCTCAACTTCAGAATTTATCAGACTGATTTCAAATTATGAATCCAAATTTTTCAAATTAATCTACTTCATGAGTGATATATTTACACATAAATTTTTCAAAATTTCGAATTGATTTAGTATAAAATCAATGAATAAAAAGTAAGAAGGTTAGAAGATAATTTTAATGCATTCATTTGTTATAAATTTTTGATCCCTTGATTTATATTAAATCAATTCGAAAAATTGTACATTTTACATGTAAACGCATTATTCAAGTAGATTGCTTTTACTAATTTAGATTCGTCGTATGAAATTAATCCATTAAAATATTGGAGTAAAGAGCATCAAAAGACTTGGTGAGCTTAAGAATATTTAACCTCATAAAAAAACTTAGTGAGCTTGAGAACATTATATTAATGTTAAAAAGATGTCCAAATAACTTTTTGAGTGAGGCTATGGAATTATGCATAGCACGGATTGGTTCGTACTATGGATCAATATTTTTATTTTTGAAATCCTGACGGTTGATCCAAACTGTTCACAATAGTCTCCCTACGAATATGTACTTGTAAACTAAATTTTATATATTTTTATAATTTTTTTACTATTTTTTTAGATGGGTGGAAAATCACTGTTTTCGGTTGGTTCAGAATTTTTAGATCAAGTGATTTTCTACCCATCCCATATAGTGGGTAAGTGAGAATAGTGAGTTAATTCCAAAATTGAGAATGGAGCTAACCCACAAAGGATAAACAAAAATTAGTTCATATTTGCTAATTCAAACACAGTCAAATAGAGAATAGTAGTTCCCAATAGTGCTAACCCGAATTAGTGACTATTCTTCACCCATCCAAACGCATCCTCAATTTTTAAGTTAGCTGACTATTCTCACTAACCCACTCCTCCATC
This sequence comes from Carex parvula, assembly GCA_025461045.1. Classification (NCBI taxonomy): domain Eukaryota; kingdom Viridiplantae; phylum Streptophyta; class Magnoliopsida; order Poales; family Cyperaceae; genus Carex; species Carex parvula. Next base: position 51,558 of record JAJGRW010000048.1, on the reverse strand, counting down.
CAAATGCACCCATAAAAAATAGTAAAATATTATAAACAATATAAAATTTAGTTTACAAGTACATATTCACACAGATACCTTGTTCAACGGTTCGAATCGATCGTTAGAACTTTCAAAACGAAAATTTGAGTTGATAGCGCAGATCGACATGTGCAGTGCATAGTAAAATAGCCTCACTCTGACTTTTTTTTATTATTTAGATCCAAAATAGATTTTTCAATTTAATTATTGACACCAAACCTGACCGTAAATTTTTTGACACTGATCCTGTCACGGGAAAAAATGAAAATGTATCATTTTGATGTTGTCTGCATGTGCATTTTTCTGTAAATACCTTTTTAGTTTTTGATTGTCAGCTCGTGCAGTCTTAGGTTTAGCCCGTCTTTGATCAAATCATTTGAATGAGGTGTGATCTAGTTTGTCGGTTCGATGTAGCTACTAGCAAAGTCTTATGAAGACAAAAATTATCTGGATTCTGGCAGGATTATTGGCCCTTATCAAGGACTATATGTCTACACCTTTTGTTTTTGCATTTTGATTTCGGTTTCGTTAGTCCCAAAAGCAATAATTAGTAACGAGATTTCGACCATCCGATTAAAATAGTACTATTTTTTATTGTTCATTGAGTATCAAGATGTTTACAATAAAAACAAATTTATATTTCTCAATTGATTTTTCATGAAGTACAATCAATTAATTAACTGATGCGAAAACATAAATAAACGCATTCGAAATCTCTTCGTAAATATTAAAAAGGAATATGCATCATTATCATATCGTTAATGGTATCCACGTTCCAATCATATCAACAATCTAACAAACCATGGAACGAAGAAAAGAAAAATGAAAAAAGAAAAGAAGAACGAACCAACCTGCCATTGACATTAGCATTGCTGCCATTGCATCAATCCGCACCGCGTGATAAATAATGTCGCATCCTATAAAGAAACCGCGTCTGCTGGCCCTGGCCACCTCATTTGAAGCTGTCTTCTGTGGCATCAAAATCGTAGCGATTTGTGTCATGAGTTGCTTTAGTCAGTACTATTTGGCTCCCAAGTCCCAACGGTTAAACCCGGAACAAGACTTTTAACTTTGTCGCAGCAACAAGATATCCGAGCTATCGTGTTAATTTAATTTTAACATAATAATGCTTGTTCCACCTGCCATCCACTCTCCCCTAATTATTCCATCAATCACCTCTCTTCTCTACCATCCATCCTACATTACCTATCTAATATGATAATTAATTAATGATAACATAAAACTAATATAATCCCCACAACGGAGCACAAACTGATTGCAAATTTGGAAATTCAAAAGAACAAAAAGAAAAAGAAAAAGTTAGTAATAAATAAACTGAGCGAGTGTCCCATTCTGCGGGCCCGTTCTCAATCCCTAAAGAGGCCTACTGTGCACTTTCCTATGCGAACCCCGTGATTCTCGTGAATTTTATTATTATCCTTCGCTTTTTAGGCCCTTTTACTGTTTACTCCCTGCTTTTTCTTTTTTCCCCTTTTACGCTTCTCAAATCTATTGCTGCGCCTAATTTTCATTGAATTTTGTTTACATGGTTCTATTTTGCAACACATGCTTCAACAAGCAATGTGATCGCGTGCTGCGATACCACATAGCTGGTTCGCAGCTGGGAGCCTGGGAGCAACAAAAATGACTGCGTACCTACGGGCTCTGACCAGAAAAATAATTAAAAAAGATGGAAAAGAAAGAAAATTACTGCGCAATACAAAACGGTCCCCACTAGTGATCAAATTAAATATATAGTCCCGAAAATTTGTCTACTCCCCATGCTCGGTTGTTTTTGTCACAGCACAGCTTGGAAAGGATTCCAGGATAGATTGGCTGATGAAGGGTAGACTACGAATTTTCCGTGGCGGACCTTGGTGAAGCATATTATGCAGCTAAACTGCATGTGTTCAAAATTTCAAACACTGTATATAATTCTCGTAGTATAATAAATACGGAGCTCTCTATATCATTTAGAACTGTGAATGGAGACAAAAAATTTGTGAGAAGGGCAGCCACATAATAAAGAAATTATTTCTTAAAATAATATACAGGATATCTTACAATAAAATAAGTACACAATTAATTATTCAAATAATGAATTGTGAAGGTTAGTCATAATCATTTGTTATTGGGAATAAGTAAGTCCTGCTTATTTTCCTTATTCTGTTATAGAAAAATATACTCATTTGCTTGAATTATGTTTCATACTTATTTGTTTTTAACAAAATTTGTATATGCTTATGAAACAAATATTTTATCCATACAAAATTATTACCAATACTCGTTTGTTAAAGTAAAATGCCAAAAAAAGACATATAGGCATATCACCGTCTCACCGCGTTCGAAAATTTTGTGAATCAAATATATACGTTATTTTACATGTTATCTAAATAATGTGATATGTTATATTAAAACAAGCATATGATAACTTTAACAATTGAACAAATGATTATTAGATAAAAAGTGAAATTAGAGATACAATCTCTATAATTTAAATAATAATTTAAATAGTCCGTGTATGAAACTTTATGTAATTTAATAATTGACCAGTTTTTTTATCGTACCATTTGAAAAATATTATAGTTTAGTACTCATCATCACTTCTTGGTAATCGAATTATTTTCAAATTACATCAAATTTTGACAAACAACTTGTATTGTATAGTAAAGAACAGAACTATAATTTTTACTTTTCTATTTTAAGTAATATTTTTCAGTTTTCATGATTATTAAATACGTATCGCTAATATATCTCTTTGCCTAAAAGATGTTGAAACCGAATGCACACATTTTAGAACAAGTATCCTCTCCATTACTGTACAAGATTCCCTTCAATTTACGATTTGAGATTAACTCTCAGACGCTTTGAGATTCAGGCTAACGCGGGGGCAATATTATTGGGTTTTGAGATTCGTGCCAAGTTAAAAAGAACGGTCCAGATCCAATTATTGTAAAAGATTCCTAGTTACGGTACCGGGGAGGATGTGAATGCACACATTTTATGCCCTGAGCAACAAATGAGTTCGGAAATAGTGGGCCACATAAGAACTTCCAGACGGTCAAAGTGAATGTAAAAAGCTTCTCCAGTTGATTCAAATTGGAGTTGTATATTAATCAATAGAAAGGGGCGCGGCGCGTGAGATTCCATGATCTGTCGGGTGGTGGGACCTCCCTCCTAATCAACCCGTATTTTATTGCTTCTACAGTTCTACTCGTTTGAAAATGAAACCGACATTTTTATTAATATCCAAAGTTTAATAGAAATTAATTAATATATCTAGATCTGCGAAGTTATAAAAATATTTATACCGGTTATTTTTTTTATCGGTATCTAATTTATTTCATTACCGACTGAAAAACAGCCGGTATCAAAATTCTTTTTAATACAGTACCGGTCATTTTTTGGCCGTTACTTAATATATATATATATATATATATATATATATATATATATATATAGGATGGGCATAACATAGTTGGGTAGAAGAAAATATTTTCTTAGATAACTCAGATTAAAGTTTGCACTCGGTTTGGCTAAGATCAAACAAATACATTTATCGGTGCACCATCGGTTGACATCGGTTGCATGTATCGGTGCATCATCGGTTGCATTTATCGGTGCACTCAGTGTGTTACATTGGTTGCATGTATCGGTGCATCATCGATGTTTTTACAGTGTCGTATGACACTAAAGTTTAGTGTTCGCATGCGGCTAGTGAATTTAATTTAACAATAACCAGCATCCCAAAAATTGAGTACCGATGCTTTATGCACGGCCTAACGAGGACAGAAGTGCATTGATGTTTCATTGCAAAAACATCAGCGACGCACCGATGTTTTTTTAGCACTACCCTGCTTAATTGCCAATGCTAAGTCTAATAAAACATCGATGTTTCATTACAAAAACATTAGCGACGCACCGATATTTTTTTAGCACTACCCAGCTAATAAAACATCGATGTTTCATTGCAAAAACATCGATGATGCACCGATACATGCAACCGATGTAACACACACATCCAACCAAATGCATTTGATTGATCTTAGCCAAACCGAGTGCAAACTTCAATCCGAGTTTCCTACGACCTTTTCTTCTAGCCAACTATACTATGCCCATCCTAAAAAAAAAAATTTAAGTACCGGCCAGAAAATTGCCGGTATTGTATTAAAAAAAATTTGGGTACCGGCTATTTTTCAGCCGGTAATAGATTAAATTTGATACCGATCAGAAAATAGCCGGTATGCGAATATGGGTATATTAATTAATTTCTATTAAACTTTGGATATTAATAAAAATGTCGGAAAAATGAAAAGAGTTAACTTTTTTATTTATAATTTTATATAATTTATAAGTCTCTTTTTACTTTTAACCTACTAAAAAGAATTATTTCATTTTTTATGCAGTCTAGCTAGTGTACTTTTGTATTCTTCCTTACTTTCTCTCTCTTGGTCCTGGTGCCAGCTGGACAAGTATCCTCTCCGTTACTGTAAAAGATTGGGCTAGCGCAGGCAGTATTATTGGACTTTAAGATTCGTGCCAAGTTAAAAAGAACGTCCAGATCCAGTAATTGTAAAAGATTCTGTATTACGGTAACGGGGAGGATGTGAATTCGGTGCGAGCTAGCATTCGGTCTCTCAGTCTCTCTCATTCGTTTCACAGGTAGAGCTTGAGAGAAAAATAATTGAAAAATAAATATTTCTCCATTTTAACAGAAGGAATAATAAATTATTAATTCCCGACACATGGTGCTACCTCTTTTATAACCAGAGCGAGAGAGAGAGAAGAGAGAGAAAGAGAGAAGAGAGAGAGAGAAATGGGGAAAGAGAGGAGAAAAAGAGCGAGAATAGTAGAGATGGAAACTACAAAATTGTTTGTTTTCGGTTGCATTTTGTTGTTGAATCCCTTCTCTTGCAATGCCAATACGGACCAGAATGACGGTGAGTGGCTTTTAATTTACTATCTTTTCGTCGGAAATTTCTAAACTTGATTTTGAAGAGGAAATATGTGACTGGATAGGAATGGGAATACTAACCTGAGCAAGCACTTGCATGAAACCACTAGTCAATTTTTTCTCTGCATTTTTTTGTTCTTTTTGGGATTATATTCAGCATTTGGTACTGTCCATCTGCTCACTGTGTTTTGACTTGATTGAACTAGACGAGTTCCCAAAATAATTTTTTTTCTCTTTTTATGGGGCTTAGCTGTTTCATTTTTTTTTTTTTTTTTTGCTTATTTTAAAATTTTACTAAAAAGCTGGCATAAAGTTTTGGGCAGGCATTGCAATATCAGAGAAGCTCAACAGATTAGATTTTTTGAACAGGTCCCAGTCTTCTAAATAAGGGAATAAAAATTGGGTTCCCTTGAAATAGATCTACTTGAGTATTCCATAATAACCTTTTTTCCAAATTAAATCTTACTTCAACAACAGAAAGAAAAGAAATAGGAGGAATCCAGAGTCAATTAGTATCGCTTCCTTCTGGGAAGTTTATACTATTTTTTCTCAAACATTAATTCCCTTTAGCAACTTTAGAAGTTATTGATCTTTCTGAATTGGTACTAATCTTTTTTTTGGACAACTTAATTTACCAAATGCAGTATTGGCACTGAATGTTTTATTCCAAAGCTTCAATTCACCGTCTCAGCTACAAGGCTGGACCGGAAATGCTGGTGACCCATGTGGCCAATCGTGGCGTGGTGTTACCTGTTCAGGCTCAAAAGTCACTTCAATGTTAGTTTTTATTATTTACTTTTTTGTTTGTACCTTTACTAGGTTTAGTTTCATTAAGCAATACCTTCTACCAAGCAAAAGTTTGGTGCTATCACCAAAACTACATAGATTTTGCAAATTATATATTAGGTGATCTTCATTGTACTCTAGTGATCCAATTTTAGTTTACTTCTATACTTTTGTTTTTGCATCTGAATTTCTGTTAATTAAATCATACACCTTTTACCAAACTTCCTCTTTTCTCAATACAAATTGTTGTCACGCGACATTTTTATTATTGTAATTTGCGGTTTTTGTATAAATATCATCAGAAAATTGACTAATCTGGGGCTCACTGGAAGTCTGGGCTATAATATGGATAAAATGACTTCACTGACTGAGCTGTAAGATCAACAAAACACTTTTGCCTTTTTCTTTTTATGCCAGTTACATTTGATTTTTTGTAAGTTGTAACTATAAAAGGTTTAATAAATGAAGTTTTGATCCAGTGATTTGAGCAACAATAACATTGGAAGTCAGATTCCTTACAACTTGCCTCCTAATCTTCAGACACTGTAAGCTATGCAAATATTCATATCTTTTCTGCTTTTTTAATATTTCATTGGCACTAAACATAGTTTCTCTTCTTTTCAGAAATCTAGGTCAGAACCAATTCAGTGGTCAGATACCTTACTCAATATCCCTGATGACCTCACTTAAGACCCTGTAAGTTTTTGAGGAGAAAGAGCTATTTTGGTCATTTATTTTCACAACATATCTTATGCAATGTGACTATATATAAACATCTTATGAATGTAGAAATATTGGACATAACGGGCTACAAGGAAATCTCAGTGATTATTTCTCCCAGCTCTCCAGCTTAACTACATTGTTAGTGTCTCTAATTATTTTATTTAAAAAAGTTATCATCTTTACTTGTCTCATAGAACCACGAACTATCTTAATTCTAATTTTTTTTTTCTAGGGACCTCTCATTTAATGGTCTTACTGGTGATCTGCCCGAAAGCTTCAGTGCACTGTCTAGCTTGAATTCATTGTAAGGAAGTAAAAGTTTGGACTTCATATGTCATAAAATATTTCTAAGTAGACTCTTGTACTAATTATAGTTCTACTTTGTCTTTCAGGTACTTACAGAATAATCAGTTTACTGGCTCCATTAATGTGCTTGCTCTTCTTCCCCTCCAAACTTTGTAAGTAAAAATATGATCAACATGATAGACTTCATCTGATACTAAGTCAATTACTTCTATGAGGAAAATGGTTATTCATATTTAATTGAATTTCTTATGGTTATAGGAACATTGCAAACAACCGCTTCACAGGATGGATACCTAATCAGCTCAAAAAAATAAACAGTCTCTCGTAAGTCCATTTTTCCCTTTCAGTCAGGGCACTTGTTTTGTAGATATGGAATTAGGTTTTCTGATCTAAAGGCAGTGTAGTTGCACAGGATTATTTATAAGAATCTGGTGAAGGTTAAATAAACTTGGAACAAAGGTTGCTAAATAAAAATTACACACCACCACCACCACCTCCCACAACAAAAACCCATCGTCAGGCTACCACCACCCTAAAACAAGGTAAAGCAAAAACAGCTTGAAAGAAGAAGGTACTTCTACAATTTGCAAAAGGTACAACCAAGGTTTGTGAGAACCAACAATGAATAATAAAAATGTTCCTGCCATTTCATATCATATCTGAATTTTTCATGAGAAATATTTTTTTTGACAGGATTATTAAGCTTTGCAAAAACTGGCACCAAGTACCATTGTAAATGTATTTTTTTTATCCTATATGCAATTTAGTGTTTAATTATTAATTCACAGAACTGATGGAAACTCATGGAACTCGGGGCCTGCACCCCCTCCTCCACCATACACAGCCCCACCACCACCACCCCGCAGGAGTAGTCCAGGTCAGCCATCTAATGGGAACAATGGCAAGTCTGGCAACAGTGGCGGGGGCAGTTCTGGAATAGGTGGTGGGGGCATAGCTGGAATTATTATAGCTATTCTGGTCATAGGAGCAGTTGCAGCATTTTTTGTTTTTAAGAAAAAGAAATCAAGGCAGTTTCGTGAGGAGAAATTTGAACAACACCAGCCTTTCAAATTTGGATCAAATGATGTCAAAGGTATGGAGAGACTAGCTACATAGATTACTGGTGAATAACTCAGTTTGCTTCTATGTATGTATCTAACAAACCTAAAAAAAAAAAAACCTGTTATTGGCTGTTTCAATTTTACAGATGCAAAGCCTTCACCTTCTCCACCTATGCCATTTCAATCATTGCCTCCACACAACATAGAAGTGACTGAGCTAGTCCCGCCTGTTAGTCTGAAACCGCCACCTAAGATTGAGAAAGTCAAAGCTGTCGAGGAGGACAGATTTTCAAATAAGCCTGTAGTTACCAAAAAATCAAGCATGTCTTCTATAAAGGCAACTGTCTATTCTGTTGCTGACCTACAAATTGCTACGGATAGTTTCAGTATAGATAATCTCATTGGAGAAGGCACATTTGGTCGTGTTTATAGGGCCCAATTCAATGACGGAAAGGTACTAGATTGTAGGATTCACTTTCAATCAAGGATTCATATTTGGTTGTATCTGCCAATATCATAACATATACTATTTGTCAATTAAGACTGAATTTAATCCACATTGTTCAGTGGTTCCTTTGCATATCCATATTGTGCAAATAGAAATGTATTGAAGCCAATAAAAAGTAAGGAAATGGTCATTCAGACGCAATTTAACCCGATCAACAATTAGTCACAAGTACAGCTCAATCAACCCATTAACTTAATGGTACCATTCATGGTGCAATTATTTCATTGTAGCCATCAGTATATTATTCCTGGTGTAGGTTTTGGCGGTGAAGAAATTAAGCTCGGCCATCTTGCCTCATACTGCATCTGATGAGTTTGCTGAGCTGGTAACAAAGATATCAAAGCTGCATCATCCAAATCTGACGGAGTTGGTGGGGTACTGCATGGAGCATGGACAACACTTGTTGGTGTATGAGTTCCACCAAAATGGGTCTTTGCATGACTTGCTTCACGTCTCTGATGAGTACACCAAGCCTCTCTCTTGGAACTCTCGTGTCAAAATTGCACTTGGCTCTGCACGTGCTTTAGAGTATGTAACTTCTTGGTTTTTTTTTTTTTATTCTGCGCTCTTTTTGTTTGTGTCTGTTTAGCAAAGTAAGCACTAGGCCGTTACATGTTGGTTTCAGATAACAACCCGATTATCAAAACAAAGGTGAAGTCAAACAAAAAATAATGTTTACCCAATTTGTTTTATGCGTTACCAAATTAGATAACAAAATCTGTCATGATGAAGACCATGTACCTTTTTGTGTGATTTATACAGCTGGCTGGTTGTTTTTTGGAGAAAACTTCTGCCTCATTTACAAACACCATAAGCAAGAAAATCCTTTTATATTTTTTCCTTTTGGATATTTATGAATGATGTCATGCAAAAACCATACAACAGGTACTTGCACGAGGTTTGTTCTCCTTCTGTTGTGCACAAGAATTTCAAGTCTTCAAATATATTATTGGATGCTGAGTACAACCCCCATGTATCTGATGCCGGCCTTGCGAACCTCATTTCTGATGATCAATTCCAAGTAATTTTTAGACATTGATGATCAATTAAAACTAACATTTGTATTTTTGTTGCTTGTTAAATTAAATTTCTTTCCCTTTCGGTGATTTTGTTGATACAAAACAATAACTAGGCATCAGATCATGGCACGGGATATAATGCACCAGAGGTTGCCATGTCAGGACAGTATAACTTGAAGAGTGATGTTTACAGTTTTGGTGTTGTCATGTTGGAGCTCTTGACTGGCCGCAAGCCTTTTGATAGGTATTATGTTTTAGCATATTTATTGTATCAGTATCATCCGTATTCGATAATGAAGAAAAATTGAGTGTAAAACCCCAAACTTGGTAGTAGCTGCCATTGCAAAAGATGAACGCTCTGAGATTTTCATTCATTACTTTGGAAAATATCTCATATAACCCTGAAAAATTGTCAAAAATAATATACCTCTAGTCTCCGGGTATTCAAAAGATAACCTGAATTAGTCCTCATGTCACTCATTTTTTTAGAGATGACAAAAGGGAATAATGATAGGGTACTTCTGGCCTCTCTAAGTAGTAAGGACAATGAATGTGTAAGATTGGTGTTCTTGTTTGAAGGTTTGCATGATATTTAAAATTTTTTGCAAGGCTGTCTACTGATCTGTTTATATTTTAAATGTTCTTGGCTATTCATGATAATTTGAAGGTCTTGCGGTATCCATGATTTTTGCTTAACTGCTGTGTTACTATAACCTTGCCTTTTTAAAAATTCCATCTACTTAAATTTTGGTGCTAATTACAGCACTATACCAAGATCTGAGCAGTCATTGGTCAGATGGGCCGCCCCACAATTGCATGACATAGATGCACTAGATCGTATGGTGGACCCTGCTCTCAAGGGCTTGTACCCTGCTAAATCTCTTTCTCGTTTTGCTGATGTAATCGCATTATGTGTCCAGGTAATTTAGTTCATTTTTATTGTTATTTATTTTAACTAAGTAAAAGCAATTAATTGAGAACAAATTTAACCAGCTAAAAGAGTTCCAAGCTAAACCTTAGATTGCCAATCTTTTTTTTTTTTGAAATAAATGCCTTTACCTTATACTATCATTTCTAGCTCAATAATAACTTTTGATGTTGTTTACATACTCTAGGGCATCCTGTTAATTTTATCCAGAATTTCTCTGGAACACTGTTTTTACTGTATTGGTATCACTTAAAACTTAAATGAGAATTTCTACAGTTACCGGAATTTCTACTGGCATACTTTTGACGAGCCAGTGCATATTATTTTCCCCATGTTTTAAAATAGCTAATGAAGAACCAATTGAGGCATAGTACTAATCTTGACTAATGATTGTTTGCGACAGCCGGAACCAGAATTTAGGCCGCCCATGTCAGAGGTGGTGCAACAATTGGTTCGATTGGTCCAAAGAGCCAACATGACTAAGCGCATGCTTGATGGAGACACGCAAGGAAGTTCTCGTCGGTTGGACGACCCTGACATGCAGGAGTTCGTATAATTTGAAAAAAGAAAAAGAAAAATGAGCTAGTTTGTGAAGAAGTCCGTATATTATCATGAAATTGTTGAATAGCCCCTTTGTCATTATTTGCAAAAAAGGTTTTTGATTGTTAAAAAAGAAAAGAAAAGGAAATTTCAATCTTTAACGCTCGATGCTAGCAAATTGTTGAATAGCCCCTCGTCCAATTTCCTGATGGTGTACGATTTTGCAGTTCCTGTTTCAAGTCGTTGTTGTACTTGTTTCTGGTATATATATACATCTGATAGTTTATTGTTAGGTTTATGTTTCAATCATATGAAAATAGAACATAGGAGGCTGTATTTTCCGTTTTACTTTAATATACTTAATAATCGACAGGTAGTTCTCGTGGAGTTGGTATTTACTTCATTTTCTTCTTTTGATTCAAAATTTGTCATACTAATTGAAATTTGGAACATTTCAAATAATGATATATTTTTTTTTAATTGAACCAAGGAGCTTAGGTATCATGGCTTTTAAATACTCCATCGAGACCACCTAATTGGTTTCGAGCAGTCTCCCGCACAAAATGACACAAAGCATTTGTTTGCTCAGCGTTGTTACTTGTGGTTCTCGGCCTATTTTTTTTTTTTAATTCTCTCAATTAAAAAAAATTGCAAAAATGCATAGCGATCATCATGTCGAAGCACAAGCTCCAACTCTTAAAGAGTGACAAAATGAAAAACTTTTTTTTTCTTCCATAAAACAATTATTCTCTTTTGCTGTTGCACCAACACAAATGAAAAACGAGCAGAAGGATAAATTTCATAAATGCTCCCTTCCAACTGTTATCTATACAAAACAAACAAAACTCGCCAAAAATATTAATTGAAAAGCTCTATCTGCAAAATGTCTCTCAATAATAGTTTCTTTTTTTTTCCTCAACAAAATTTAGACTGTAGATCAGAATAGCAAGAAAAAGCTAGCACAACGTTAGAATAAGTTCTGGTTCTGCCTCTTCTTGGACATAATATCCCAATTGCCACCAGTAAAACAACCAATTTAATTATTTAGAAAAAAAAATTATAGTTTATTTCAAACTGTACGAGCAGTTTGAATTGCAGCGTTGTCTAGGTTCTTCAGTCTCACCACAGATTCCACATGCCCTCTTAGAGTATGTATCTCTCGCAACCTAAAATTTAATAACATGTCACTAAGATGGTCCATAATTAAATAGATGTGGATTGATTGAAAAACTGAAATATGTAGGTTTTGGTTCAACCTGGCTATCTCAGCACGTCTCTTGGCTTGTTCAGCGATCAATGAAGATCTTGACCGAGTTAGATTCAACTCAGAAGAGGAACCTTGTAGGTGCATTTGAGAGAGAACCCATCGTGCTTCTCTGTCCTCTTTCCCATAGTCTTTTTTTGTTGTAAATGCAGTCTGTCCCGGTTGAAAAATTTCCGAAGAGAAAATTCATAACTTACGTATATTTCATAGAAAAAAACTTGGTAATGTTTACATGTACAGAGTTCTAGAAGAAATATTGTACTTCAAAATCCCGGTCAGATGTATGTTAGGGTAACCAAGGCACCAGTTGATAGTATCAATAATGCAGATGATTCTATGCCAAATTTTATTGAGCCTCCAACATTTCTTTTTCTCGGGATTTAAAGCCTAATCTAAGAAAATGTAAACACATCCTTCTGGAGAACTTACTCGGTATTAGCAGTTTCGGGATAAGTCTTTGGGGACTAGAAAAAATTAAAACAAATGCAAATAAGTTTTAAGGGACAGACCTTTTTATCAAACAGAAGATTCCATGGTTCTCCACTAAGAGCATACCGAACAGCGAATTTGATAATATCAAGCGGAATATAAAATATTAAACTATATAGCCATATAATGCCAGCCCACCCCCAGCCGATACCCTGTATAGATGCAAAGCTGATGTGTGCATATACTGAAATAAGTGTTGCCACCTACAGAAAAAAGTAAAAAAAAAATACCCAACAAATATTATTATACACTTGTAATTATGATTGGATATTTTTCTGTCTCAATCAGGTATTTCAGCAATGAAAAAGCAAGAGACATTAACAAGATTAAAACTATTGAGGCCTACTGGTACAACAAAAGTTCTATGTGAGGGCCTCAAACACTATTAATTTGTTATTTTTGGTCCTACCATCATCAACCATTACCAAACAATGAAAAAATAGTAAAGTGGTGGCATGGAATTTGCTGACTGTCTTTAAGAGCAAAACCATAAAAAAGATATGCCCTAAGCCACATTAGAGCAAATTAGAATTTTCTTCTGCTTTGATCAAAGTAAAATGCCCTTACCAAAATGGTACTGGTAGAACCTTTGGAGTCCAAAATGTTAAATTGCTTGCACTTTAATTGTTCATGAAGAAGAATTTGGCAAACTTTCACAGACCCACATTTTGTATTATAGTCATCATGTTTTTAGAACATAGAATGGAAAAAAATTTACCAATTGGGCAACGACAAATGCACACATTAGAAGAGTACCAGGCCTCTCTGTAAAAGACCAGCTTTGACTCCTTGTGACAAATATAAGAGCTTGGCTTATGATGCTAACTTGGAGATATATTGCTGATGATACCTTTTCTTCGTCATTGCTCAGAGATTTTAGACTGAAATGACTCTGCAGTGGTAGCAGAAACAAAAAAAATGGTTAAATACTTCTACTGTAAGAAGTGCATTCTCGCCTTTCAAGCAGAGACTCAAAGTACCCTTTGTGCTCCTATGAAATGTTGCATACTGAAAAAAATGTTGAATATTCTAAGAATCTTATGGGGTATGTTGAATACAGTTTATTATTTTTTTTACGAAGATATAGAAAGGTTGCTTCATAATGGTAAAAACATGAAGAGAAATTCTAAAATTTGAAGTCTTTGTTATTAGAACCTCAAAAAAGGTAGTTCTTGTAACTGCCCAGTAAAACAAAACAGTGACTAATGCTAGATATGTGCCTATGACAATGCCAGTAGCAAAAATCTCATTCAATTTCCAGCTGTCTGGCCGTGGTGATGGCTTTACGCGATCTTGTGATATAGTCATGATTGTTCCTGAAAATAAAAAAGTCAAGAAATGTTAGTACCTAGTGATTTTCAAGTTTTGGCTTGGTCTCAACATTTTGCTTAGAGAAGAAAGTGTACCATCATTGAGTATTGCAATAATAAGAACCATAAATGGTGGGAAGTCATACTCCCAAATTAAAGCAAGAAGCACAAACCCAAGCTGTAAATAAAAAGGGATTCTCATTACAGTTGTTCATTCCAGCTCTTATTCTATTTTACTGGTATTCTTTAGAAGCACACTTACCACAATTCTGATTGTAATCGATACAGCATAGATCTGCAATGAAATAGCAAAAACACCATTAGGGGAACACATTAATCTGTAACACAGTGCTACAAATTATACTTTGATTTTTTTTTTTCAAATATGTGCACCCATCCAAGATTTATAACTTATAGTAGATATATAATCTAGGTTGCTGGCTGTCTTGGTCCAGTCCATTCCGGCACCAAGTATGTTCAACCCAGAATTTGGTCTGTGATGGTTTCTATATTAGTTGATCTCAATTTAAATTAGTTCAAGTAACTCATTTTTTGTTATTAGCAGCCCGAATGTTGCTAAAACACCAATAAATTACCAAATAAAAGAAAAGACCCACATAATGCTCATGCCGAAATTTTTGAAAGGACAGGAAGTGATTTTTAGTTCAATATTGTTCCAAAAAACATAGTACAAACTTGAAATGAAAGAGGGATTGCTAACTGTATAATTCTTCATCCTTTGGAAAATGGCACGGCTGGTCAAGACAGCACTAATAATCACACTCAAGCCAGGCTCAGTGAGAACTATATCTGCAGCACTTCGTGCGGCATCTGTTGCATCAGACACAGCAATTCCTATATCAGCTTTCTTTAATGCAGGTGCATCATTGACTCCATCTCCAGTCATACCACATACATGCTTCTTTTCTTGCAGAATCTTCACTATCTCATATTTGTGCTCTGATGATTGATGCATTTCATTAAGATATAATAACGAAAAAAATAAGTAAACTATACATAGATTGCAAACTAGCTTATAAGGTACACAGTCCAAGATGCTAGACTAGGTAATCCTATAGTAAAGCTAGAGTGCAATGTTGAAATTCTATAGTGGAACTGTGGAGATGAAATTGGGAGGTAGAAAGGTTTTGATCAAAAGCATGTATACCAACTTGGTAAGATTCCTTTTGCAAGTTTATTTGCAGCAAGAAACTAAAAAAAGAACTGAAAAGAAAATCCGTGAAGTTTGTCGTCCTCACTTGGATAAATTGACAATTATGCCCCTATATGTGTGAGAACCATAGTCACAAGATTCGCGAATAATTTGTTTTTTCGGTGATGATGAACCGAACGCCGAATTATTCGGTTGACCGAATTATTTCCTGAATAATTTGCGAATTTTATGGACTTTTTCCGAATTTTACGAATTTTTCCCAAATTTTTCCCGGAACATTTTTTTTGGTTTTTATTTTTTTTTGCTTCCATGTAGGACTGAGATCTCTGATACGGATAATTCCAAATCATTCCCGAATTATTCCCGAATCACGAATTTTTGACCTCGCCGAACCGAACCCGAATAATTCATTTGTCACTATGGTGAGAACTTCCAAGCAGTAGGATTTCCTCCTATTAGTTGAAATTCCAACTTGATCATAATAAACATAAAATCAAATTTAAGAAATTAAAACAACAAGTTCAAATATATTAAACTTTAAATAGTACCTGGAAAAACACCAGCAAAGCCGTCAGCCTTTTCGATGAGCTCATCAACAGGATGAACCTTGTTTTCGTCCTTATCTCGGCCTAGAAGAGAGGAGGAAGGGTACATGTTTGTTCCCATACCCAAGCGCCTCCCTGTCTCTTTTGCTATGGCTAGCTGATCCCCTGTTATATTTTACAAATTACAATACTTGCCAAGTCACTTATTTTTCTGAAAATTTAAACCAATTTTGCATGATTTATGTATCACACACTTGATAGCACTACATCTCAGTAACACATTGTTTAATGGTGTGCTTTCTTAATTTAATTTCTGCTTGTGTTCTTATTTGCTTTATTTTACTGTTTTTTCTTCAATTTGTGAATTTTATTTAGTTTGGACCTTGAGCTGTTTGAATCAAGCTTCCTTGAAGTCCTAATAAAAACTTTTTTAACTAAAATATGAATCAAAAGAAAAAAATTAAGATAATATGCAATGCAATTAGAGCTGTACTTTAAGTTTTAAATTAAAAATTACCAGGAAAATGATTTAATATTAATATACCAGTGATCATCTTCACACATACACCAAGATTTAGAGCTCTTCGTATGGTCTCGGCACTGTCATGTCTTGGGGGGTCAAACAATGGTAACAAGCCACAGAAAATCCAGGGACCACCTGGGCTCTCTTTCTTTTTCTCTGGAACGACCTGGACAGTAAAGCACATTAACAGAAGCAACACCACAAACTTATATGAATTACTACATAGCAACTGATGTGTACATCTTGTACCTGATAGGCAACAGCAAGAGAGCGCAACCCTCTTTCAGCAAATTTGTCAATTACTGTATGTACTCTGTCAGCAATTTCATGCTTATTATTACATAAATTCAGAATCTGAAGCAAAGAGAAAAAGAAAAATTTAATATCATTGTAGTTGTAAGGTTCTTTTGATAACGGAACTGTGAATATTTTTTTCTTTAAAACTTATCTTACTTGCTCAGGAGCACCTTTGCTAGCCCGAAACCAATTCCCTTCAGAATCAATGTATGTTATAGCGGTGCGCTTGTCAACAGGATTAAATGGCAAAAAATGGACTTCTGTTATATTAGCACGTGCCTGAATTAAACAAAACCAAAAACAAAAGGACTTATAAAAAAAAAAAGCTCTTAGATTAGGAAGACAAAAATTTTTTTTGTAGTCGTCATTTTAAACCTCTTTTGGGTCAGCAAGCATGTTGATAATGGCTGTGTCAATTGCATCTTGGTTTTCTAGTCTCGAGGCTCTAGCTGCTAGCACAATAACAGTATCTTTGTGCATTTCTCTATTGAAAATCTAGGTAATCCAAATTAAATGAATCAGAAGGTAGCCAAGGAGGTAGTTGAGTTAGTCAAAAGTTTCTCATTTAACCGTTCAGTACCTCTATTAGATTTTTATCAACTGTGAGGCGATTCAATGTGAGAGTTCCTGTTTTATCACTGCATAGCACATCCATGCCAGCTAATTCTTCTATCGCCGTCATTCTCTTTGTTATAGCCCCCTACACATGGAACATCCCAGACCAATTGTTAGACATTGTACTTTGCAGTATCATTACAATATTTCTAATTTCAACTGTTAGATTCCTATAAACAGAGGAAACAGTCAGTGAAACATTTATCGAATACATTGTGTGCACCAAATAAAATGGTCCAGGACGGGTACGAAAAGACCCTAAATTCTCAGAGGAGGCTTTGTGAGGGTCAATGGAACTATGCCTGAGAGCTACGCATTTGTCATCCCATGCCGTACTGCCCGAATTCAGCCAACCAGCCATCTCGCTCTTTTCTTTCTTCTTCCTATTCATCTCTCTCTCGCGCGCGCTTACACACACGGACATGCAATTGTGGAGTGGAGGAGCGAGTCATTTACAGTCCCGCTCGTGTGTGCGCGCACAGTTGCACACGCGGTCAGGCAGTTTATGATTATAGCCCTGTAACTATAAGTAGGCCAGACAATTGATTTTGGAATTTCTGAGAAAAATCAATGGCTTCTTACCAAGTCTCCTCAAGCATGAGCGTCAAATAATGAACAAGAACTGCTTGATTCTGACATAGTTGACAATATACATGATTGGTTCAGTTCCATCTGAATTTTGACAAAGGTTGTCTGTTATGTACCTGTTGAGACAAGCGGTGAGAGCCGATTGCAAGAGTAACCGACAAAACGGTAGGCATTGCAATTGGGATCCCTCCAATTAAAAGCACTAACAGGTTGTTGATTCCATCTCTGTATGATCGATGCTGAATCGGAAACATGACGATTATTTCCAGGATCATTCCAACTGCTATCGAGCATATACAAAAATTCCCTATGGAGGTAAGCACCTGCAAGTTAAATCAACACAAAATTTGCGATCCAAATTCAAAAGGTCAGAACAAACACTATGAGATGCACCAGAAAATTTAACTTTGGAGATTACAAGAAAAGGGGAGCTAATTTGATGTATGCCTCTGAAAAGTTTCAAAATGTCATGTTTGACTCTGCCAAACAGAGATGGTTAAAAAGCAAAACATGCATGATATATTCAATGTTTTGCAGGGCATGCATTGAAGAAAAATTGTTCCAATATGCATACTTGGTCTGATAGCATCTATTTCTTTTGAAATATTTTGTAAAAAATAAATATGTGTTTCTATGTAGAGAACTGAGGTCCATCACCATTTGTGCTAGATCTACATTCTTGTAATGTATTACTGATCAAATATTTGAATCACCTTTTGAAAATGCCCGACAACTTCAGTGGTGTCAACTAAATAAGCTGCCCTGCCCAAGAAAGAATGGATACCGGTTGCAATGACCACAGCTTCAATCTCTCCATGCTTGCATGTCGAACCAGAGAAGACAACATCTCCAGGCTTTTTGGTAACTGGAAGAGACTCACCTGTAAGAGCCGACTGTACAGAAACAAAATAAAACAAATACCATGAATTTATGATATTTGAGAATTATTAAAAGGAGCACTAAAATGTCACACATAAAAAGTTGCACAACCGTCTACAGGGCACGGTTGTAAGGTATACAAATTTACCATATTTTGTATGGTACATTGTACATATGAAAATTGAAAGCACTTTTAGCATATATATATGATATTAATCATTAAAAAAAGTAGCAAATGAAAAAATTACCTGATCAACTTTCAGAGGGTCTCCTTCAAGTAGTCGAGCATCCGCAGGAATGATGTCTCCAAGCTTAATGCTTATGATATCTCCTGGAATTAGAACGGACGCATCTTGCTCTTGCCATTTTCCATCTCTTAAAACCTGTCAATTTGAAATACTTTGAAATAAATAAATTTGCTTAGACTAATATTTGAGGGAGCTTTTCGCATGGTAAAAAAATTACTCTTGTTTTGGGAGCAAGGCGGGCCATAAGTGACGAGGCAGCATTTCCTGCATTGTTTTCTTCTATGAAACTGATGGTTGAATTTATGATCAGAAGGCAGATGATCCCAACAAAGTCTTGCCAATCTGTTCCTTGTCCCTGAAAAATACAAATAAAGGCTAAATATTAATTTGAGAAAAGAATGCTAACACTCGACATGAATATTTTTTTTAAGTACTCATTTAATAAAAAATAATTTGCTTTCAACAGCAAACTTACTCCGCCATTGGCTAAAACAAGTGCCATGACAGCTGCAGCTTCCATGACCCATGACAAGGGGTTCCACATAAAACTGAGAAACTTTAAAATTTTATTTTCCTGTAATTCAAACAAGAAAATTGAAGCTGTATGTTATGAAAAAAGCAGAACTGAACATGAAACTTAAATTTTTTTTCTCATAATTCAAACAAGAAAATTGGAGCTGCAAATTTTGAGAATCAGCACTGAACATGAAATTAAATGCTAGTAAAAAAAAAGTGGAGTTACCCGCGTCTCCTCTAATTTGTTCCAGCCAAAAAGTTGCAACCGAGCAGCTGCGTCTGTTGATGAGAGCCCTCTTGATGATGTTTTCAGTAGCTGAAAGACTTCTTCCAAAGGAATATGTTCCTTTTTTATCAACATAATGAACAAAGTTAATAATATATACTAATTTAAAACGAGCACAGACATTCCTCGTATAAGTTGTAGATCTTTAAGCTTTACCAAATCAATGGAGTCTCGGCCGAAACTCTCGGGACCGAGCAAAGGTGTCTCCAACTCATCCATGTTTAATTCCACTTAATTCCTAATCACAATCTTTATTCAAAAGCTGCCAAAAAACATGAGAAGAAAATGCAACAAATCAAATGTAATCAACATATATGCGCAACGACAACTCGACATTATTTTCTTATGCAAGCTTCAGACAATGACATGAAGTAACTATAGGTATCAACTCAACATTGCAAAAAACAATGTTTAATAATGACTTACCCAACAAGGAAGGAAATTATAACAACAAGAGGAAGAGAGAAAAAGAGACGGCGCCAGTACTGTGATTTAAACATGAGATTATTATAGTTATCTGGTGGCCATGAGCTTGACCGTTGACTGTTGGTTAGCAGTTTAGTAGCTGGCCCCATCTTTTTGGTCTCAAGTCTCAACTCTGGCTTTTGTCGCTGGGGTGTTTAGTTGTAGAATCTCTCAACGATTCTTCAAGCTTCTCGGTCAAACCTAACCGTCGTTTTTTCAAGTTCGA
Source organism: Carex parvula (assembly GCA_025461045.1). NCBI lineage: Eukaryota > Viridiplantae > Streptophyta > Magnoliopsida > Poales > Cyperaceae > Carex > Carex parvula. Next base: position 31,287 of record JAJGRW010000048.1, on the reverse strand, counting down.
ATATTTTTTTTTCGAGGTTAGAACTTAGAACCTAACCGGGATAATCTAGTGGCCCGGATGCTTCGTGAGAGCCCAAAACCGGCCCATTTTTGTAAATCAGATTTTCCGGGGCCTAATTCGGTACAAAACAAAGTATTTTTAAAATAAGGAGGGTTCAAATGCCTTTATTTTTTGTGCCTCCATCATATTTCTATTTTTTAAAAACTTTAATAGTTCAAAATTTAAAACTTAAAAGTCAAAATAAAACCGTTGGATATGATCTACATTATTTTATCTATGTGCTCATAAAAAATTATCACATTTCGATTTTGTTTTTATGTGAATCAATAAGTTGAAAAAACAATGGCTATAAATTATCCACATTAGTAAGTTTTTTACAAGCTCTTGATGACAACCAAAACAAAATTGAAATGTTATAATTTTTTACACGTGCATAGATAAAATGATGTAGATCATATCCAACGGTTTTATTTTGACTTTTAAGTTTTAAATTTTGAGTTATTAAAGTTTTTAAAAATGGAGGCATGGTGGAGGCATGAAAAATAGAGGCATTTGAACCATCCTCTTTTAAAATATCGACATGATAATTACGAGTGAGTCTATGGTACTATGCATAGCAGGATTTCGTCTGCAGTACGGATCAATATTTTTGTTTTTAAAATTATAACGGTTGATCCGAATCGTTCAACATGATTTTCATATGAATATATACTTGCAGATCGTTACTATTTTTTACTATATTTTTTAAGATAGATAGAAAATCATTGTTTTTGGATGATTCAGAATTTTCAAATCAAGTGATTTTCTACCTATCTTAAAAAATAGTAAAAAAAATATAAAAAATATAAAATTCAGCTTGCAAATACATATTCATATAAAGATCATGTTGAAAGTTCGGATTAACTGTTAGGATTTTGGAAATGAAAATATTGATCCGTATTACTGACTAACCCGTGATATGCATAGTACCATAGACTCACTCGATAATTATTATTTCAAATTTCCAATGTAGAAATGTGGAACCATTTTTAATTTATAATCTTGCTAAATTAATAATTGATCTCAAAATGGCACATCGAATTTTGTAAGTAATAATTTAAAAAATGGATGTTATCAATTGTAAATTTATTAATACCGGCAAAAAAAAAATTGTCACGTTAGCAAAATTAGATTGAGGGTTCAAATACCTTCATTTTTTGTGCCTCCACCATACCTCCATTTTTAACAACTTTAATAAATCAAAACTAAAAACTTAAAAGTCAAAATAAAACATGATCTACATCATTTTATCTATGCACGTGTAAAAAATTATGACATTTCAATTTTGTTTTGATTGTCATCAAGAGCTTGTAAAAAACGTACTAATGTGGATAATTTTAAACGTTGATTTTTCAACTTATTGATTCACATAAAAACAAAATTGAAATGTCATAATTTTTTACACGTGCATAGATAAAATAATGTAGATCATATCCAACGGTTTTATTTTGACTTTTAAATTTTAAATTTTGAGTTATTAAAGTTTTTAAAAATGGAGGCATGGTGGAGGCACAAAAATGGAGGCATTTGAACCCTCTCAATTAGATTATAGAGATGAAAACATTCTAAATTTAAATGAAAGCAAATAAATTCAATTTTGTAAGTTACAAGAATGAGGACAATTAATAGAAGTTGATGATTTAGACCTCCATTTTTCTATCTCAAAAATAAGAAAAAAAAAAACGAGGATGTTCTCAAAAAGATTTGATCAAATATGATGGAGGGAGTCTATATCTGAATTCACATCACCTCAGGTTACCTCAAGCAAATTATGATCGGATGGCCCATTTAATATTGTACGAATCTCAAAACAGATCCTCTACAATCTCAATAGATACCGGATTGAGTTTGGCCAGATAGAATTAATTTGAGCCGGCTGTTGTAATTTGCTTGAGTCAGGTACTGGGAGGATATCTGTCCGTCTATATCTGCTGCTTCTATGGGACATGAAAGTATCCTGCTATTTTTATTGACATGGTATCTCTAATTCAGTGAATCTAATTTGTTTGTTATCTCTAATCCAATGCTAATTTGTTTGCTATTTTTATCGTATATGATTTTGTATGTATCAATTATCTATAATGTAATACGCATTAAATAGATTTTGTTTACATCGTTGTTGGATAAGTTAAGAATTTTGTTAATTATTATTATCCGATAAATTATTAAAAAAAAAAACTCTTATTTATTTTTGTCTTACCAAATATGATGCGATAAACAAATTAAAGAATTTTATTGGCGTCCTGATAAAATCATAAAATTCATGAAAGAACCGACTGCAAATTGAGTCCGCATCCTCTGTTTTAACGCATTGTTTGAATTTGGCTCCGACCGTCTGAATTCGGGTTAATCCGATGACTCTTGTAATGTGCGGGGCCCTTGAAAATTCGTGCTAATATATAATGAACGGTCTGAATCTAAACTCAAATGATGTGTTAATGCAGAGACAGGAGTTAGAAGCGGAATTAGACTTTCAGATAGTGAGGGTCAAACATAAATAGAGGTCAAACATATAAAATTTTCTGCTACAAATGGAGGCCAATTTTATATTGTCCATAACATTTTACTAATATAAATTTTTTGAAAATAAATGAGAATCAATTGGCTCCATTCCATGAGGGTAGCTCCGTTTCAGACATGGGCGGAACTAGAAATTTTAGATAGTGGAATCTAAAATTTTAATAACAATCAATGGTTAGAATTTGAAATCAAGTTTTTTCAAGACAATAATAAATTAAAATTCTAACTATTATAATATAAACATATGTGATAATTTATGAAAATGATTGATATATATAAAAAATATTAAATTGTCAACATACATAATTAAAAAATCAAACAATGCAGGGTTATATCAATTTTCAACCGGCCTTTTGAGTAGGGGCGGCCCACATTGGCCCAAGGGGCAACTGCTCCCCTGAATTTTGAAATTTAATAGAGAAAAACGGGTCTAGTTCTATGTTGCCCCCCTGAAAATTAGTTGCCCCTCCCTGGAGAAAAACGGGCCTGGTTCTTTCTCTCTTGAGTCTTGATTGCTGGTGAGAATAAGCCACAAACTTTCCTCTTTCTCTTGAATTTTGTAGCTCTAAAAATCCTCTTCTTTAGGCCAATTTTCGGATAGCAAATGAGGAAGAGGAGTCTTACAAAGAGGTCCCACATGTCATTGACCAACATAATGCTCATTGTTTTATTTTAATTTTCGGGTAGGCTTGATTTATGGTGAGTCCCATGTCTTCCTATGCATTAGTCTATGGGTGTGGGTGTATCCAAAATGAAGGGGTCACATTAAATGAGTTCAAATTAATTCAAATGGTGCCTCTATGACAGTGGGCCCCACAGGTCGGATGGCCATCAACCACACCCAAGTTGCACCCAAATGTGCGTTAAATCTTGTAAGATCTATATAAAATCAACTGTTTGGAGATTAGAGTGGAAAATTCCATCATTACTTTCATCCGAAATAATTTTTCGCGTTATTCATATCGAAATTCTTGGTTTAACGCGTAGAATATTACCATGGATTTTATTTTCAATAAATTAAATACAAATCTCATTTTTGTGAATTTCAAAAAAATTAGATTTTAAGCATTCAATCGACCAATTTTCTAAGAAATTAATTGGATAAATTTTTTAAATGAATTCTCAAATTTTTTGGATTCAACAAATGCCCTCCACCAGAACGGGTCGTGAAGCTAATGAATTTAAACCCAATAAGCTATTTGAATTCAATTTCTGTTCCTCTCTGACAAAAATCCTGCATCCACCCTGCTTTTGAGGTCAGGACTCAGGACTCTTTATATTACACTGAACTGTCTATATTTTCTTGCAATTTTCCTTCAAAATCGGACAATCTTTTATCGAAGAAATTATCATAGCTGATGTGAACTTGACGGCTGTGATCGGGACCGAATTATCAAGCTAATTATTTACTTGAACGGTTCAGATTTCAACGTTGTTGAACGTTTTTAAACAATAATTAACTTCCTCAAAGAAAACAATAATTAATTCTTTTGTCAGTGCACCATTATTTGCTAGTTAATCTTCCAGTAGGAGCGTTTCTAATAAGTGCCAAAAAAGGGCACATCCTGAACCACACACTCCTTCCCTTTTCTCGCCTCTTTCTCTTCGTCCAAAAGGAAAATAAGTTGGAGAAATTGGGTAAAGATTTTAACAGAGTAGTTTTGGCTTTATGCAGCGCACGTAATATAGAATCAAAAGTGTTGCTGATGATTAGTGCGCTTCATAAAGCCAAAAATGCTCTGTTAAAATCTTTGCCCGACAAATTGAAAACCCAAACCATCTACAATTAAACATAAAAACCCCTCACCGTCCATTCATCTCCACATGACACGTGGCCACATCCCCACTTGAATTAAATCCTTTTCCCCCTTTCTCCGGTGTACTATCCTTCCGAGAGAATTGGCGACTTCGTTCTCTGTTGAGGTAACGATGGCTGGATATTAACCTCCCTCTTAGCTGTCTGATTTTTTCTATTTTTTTTTCAATTAACTAAATAGCTTTGTTGGAAATAATTTAGCCAAGCTTTTCTGTTGGAATTTATCTTCGTTTTTTTTTTTCCTATAACAAACATTCTTAGGCCATACAATTTCTTTCCAACTGCTAGCCAATAATTTGCTTTAATTTTCACTACAGTTTGGGCTTCGCCTTTACAGCTTTGATCTATGCTAAAGCTGAACTACTAATATCGAAATGGATATTCAGTGCATTTCTGCTACAAACATAAATGGAACCATCCAGAGAAGATGCAAGCTGGGTCCAATTGGAGTACAAAGATGTACATGCAGTTTCGAATCTTCAATTCCAAATTTGAAAATTACTGATGCAAGTCTTAAGCAAAGAAAATCAAGTCGTAGAGCCAGCCGTCTCCAAGTTAGTGTCCTTGTTGCATATATAGCAGTTGTTTGATTTAACCTGTAATCCTGCAAAAGGGATACAACCACGTTTACTCCTGCGAAATGAGAAGTACCATGACTATACTGAGAAACACAGTATTCCTGTACTTAATAGAAGTATTTTCTTAACTGCCCTGGTCATTTATCAGAATATTCCCAAATACCATTTATTCCTAACATTTATGTGAATGACAAAAAAATTCAAGTGACTTTTAATTGTTTTGCTGGAGTATATATGATGCATACGATAACAACAAAATGAAAATACCACTTGAATGAGAAAATATAGAGGATTAGCTTTGGTGCTTTGAAACAAGGAGAGGAGGTGCATATGAGATGCTTTCTATATGAAATTTTCTCATTTTGCACTGTTGTACATGATTTTCCAAGCCATGGTCACAAACTATCTGTCCATGATTTTCAATTGAATGAGGAAGAAAAGTGGTAGGATAGTTTTGGGGTTTAACAGATAATGATATTGTGGGAGTAGAGGCATGTAAGATGCTTTTATGTTTCTGAGTTTTTAGAGATACTTGTTATATATGCAAAACTATGATGTTTTTGTAGGGGCACATTTGCAAACTTTCCTATGTATTATTTTTATTTACACATAGATCAATATCCTCTTGATGCTTTCTGATGAGCTCATCGTAGTTGCATACAACAACATTTAAACATAAGGGAATTTTAATTTGTACCTTCGCTGAACAGGAAAAATGCCCTGATAACAAACAAACTGAGAACTATCATGCAAACCTTAAAAAGAGCATAAAATTGTAACATTAATATATCATAGAAATCATGAAATGTCATTTATAATCCTTATTTCATCATTGAAGCCAAAGAGATCCCAAACTACCCCTCTCCTGATTTTAAACCTCAACAGGAACATGAATAAAACAGGCTTTTTTGTTGAAGTTCAAAAATATTGGGAGAATAGGGGTTTATCTCAGTGGCTCCGTGTGTAGCCAGAATTTTTTTTAGAGTGGGCTACAATTTTAAATAGATGATTAATAGGGGAAAGTATGAAGGTATGCCTAAACATTTAATAAAAAAGTGATATTGTGCTTCTTTGTAGGTTGTGTGCAGAGATTTTCCAAGACCCGAACTTGAGAACACCGTGAATTTTCTAGAAGCCGCTCAATTTTCTTCTATTTTTCGTAGCTCACCACGGCCAAGTAAACCATTGCAAGTTGTTATTGCCGGCGCAGGTAGTACTTAAACTATCTATTTTTTAAAATATAATATCTGCCTTGTTTAGTTGTTATTATGGTATAATACTTTAGTATATTGATCAATATTTGTAGGGTTGGCTGGTCTTTCGACAGCCAAATATCTTGCTGATGCTGGTCATAAGCCTATTTTATTAGAGGCAAGAGATGTTTTGGGTGGCAAGGTAATTATTTTCTCATCCTCTCTCGATCTTATAATGACATCTTTTCCTCGAGCATTTATTTTATTATTAAATGCTGTCATTTTTTTGGCTTTTGAAAGTTCTTTTTTTGCTTTTACTGGATTTTCATTTTCCAGAAGTCTGCATTTTATTCTTATTTTTTTACATGTGCTCCCTGCAAAGGCACCCAAAAATTAGGTAAAGCAACTGCAATGGTGATAAATGGGGATGTAAAGAAAAAGAAGAACTATAAAAAAAATGATAAGGTGGATTAAGTTATCATTATCTTATTTAATATATTTTGTTACTCTAAATAGGTCGCAGCATGGAAAGATGAGGATGGAGACTGGTACGAGACTGGCCTGCACATATTTTGTATGCAAATTGCCTTAAAACTCTCGGAGTCCATTCTTTCATAATTGCATTTGACAATTCTTCTGAACAATTTTTCTGTTGATCTTCCTTCTTCAGTTGGGGCGTACCCCAATATACAGAATTTATTTGGTGAACTTGGAATAAACGATAGGTTGCAATGGAAGGAGCATTCTATGATTTTTGCAATGCCTGACAAACCTGGTGAATTTAGTCGGTTTGATTTTCCAGAATCTCTTCCTGCACCATTTAACGGTACGGGACTAACTCTTAGTTGTCTCAAAGGTTCTTTACTTATTGACATTTCAGCAATTTTTTTGTATTACACCTGCAAGTTGTCTCAGGGATTCTTTTCTTTTGAGATATTTGCAGATAAAACTATCTTTAGATCATTTGAGCACAAAGCATATTTTGTTAATAGTTGCAACTTTAAGCCTAAATTAGACATATATTAAGTTAGAGAAAATTTAGATAATGGGTGGCAATCTTTATTGGCTATGAAACTATTTACCTGAGTTGAGATGAAAAATAAGTGTGACAGTTGACGTATTTTACAGATACCCCAAAAATGTAGGTTGTTTGCTTCATTTTGCAAATATAGTAACTATTCAGTCAGAAAAAAGGCCCTTAAATTACAATTAACTTAATAGAAAGTTAAATACATTTTTTTTTTATGTAATGGCCAGGAATATGGGCTATTCTGAGAAATAACGAAATGCTGACATGGCCTGAGAAGGTTAAATTTGCCATTGGATTATTACCAGCCATGGCTGGCGGCCAACCTTATGTTGAAGCCCAAGATGGTCTTACCGTTTCTCAGTGGATGAAAAAACAGGTACAAATATCTCTCTCTACTAAATACGTTTTTTCCGTGCAAATTAAGGATATCACTGTATGGTTACTACTTGATCAGCACAGGGGGTACCAGATCGAGTAAGTGAGGAAGTATTTATTGCCATGTCGAAGGCGCTTAATTTTATAAATCCTGACGAGCTTTCCATGCAATGCATTCTGATTGCTTTAAACCGCTTCCTTCAGGTGAACCTTTGCCCCCGTCTTCAATTCCTTATGTTTATTTATGTATTTGTTTTTACCAGCCTGTTGAAAACTATGGCTTTTCCCCCCTTTTCTTTCCTATGGTTATTCTTTTGATTCAAAGAAAACCGTAGTTATTTCACTGAAGATTGTATGTTCTGGGTAATCAGGTTAGCAAATATCATGACAGATTGACAAGCTTAGTGCCATCACACAGAATCAACATTTTGAGTTCTGACAATAACAAGACATGTACTTACTAATAAGCCAGAACAATAGAATAATGTTAAAGAGTATGAATGTTCTTGCAAGCAAATTCATGGAAGGCATGCTTTAAGTTTTGGAGGCTAAACTTTCCATTGTAAATCTAAATTTGAAAATCCTTGACAAGTTATATCCATTCACTTCTTAAATTTAAAAAATTGGTATAAACAGGAGAAGCATGGTTCAAAAATGGCATTCTTGGATGGTAACCCACCAGAGCGACTGTGTAAACCGATTTGTGAGCACATTCAATCGCTAGGTGGTGAAGTGCTGTTAAACTCGCGGATACAAAAAATTGAGTTGAACTCCAATGGCACTGTGAAACAATTTGTTCTAACTAATGGAGGTGTTGTGACTGGAGATGCCTATGTTTTTGCAACTCCTGGTATGATTCTATGTCTTTTTTGTCACAATTATTTTGATGACAAAGAAAAAAGAAAAGAAAAAAACGGTCGAAGGCAATGTACTTCTATACATTTGTTTGATTATGTGCACATTGTTTGAAACTTTTAGGAGTTTTGCCATTGCTTTGGCAAATGTTTATGGATAAAGTGGAATCATAATTGCTTTTTAAACCCTTGACCTGGTTAGTTCTGTGAAATTAATTTTGGATTATAGTGTGCATGTGTTTTTGAGAAAGTTGCTTAACAGATTGCAAGAGAAACAACCTTTCTAACTTGTGCAATTTTCTTGAATGAATTTAAAGAGAAACAAATTTTTTACATTTATTAATCTTTAATGCTTTTTGTGAAAGAAGTTTTTTTTTTCTTCCAGTTTCTTCATAGTTTTTTGTTGCAAATGTTGAAGATAAAAGATTCTTTTGCAGTTGTGTGATAGTAGAGGGGCTCTATGGAAAAATAATTCTTTTATTGTTGTATCAGGATCCCTTTCTACTTCATTGACTTTGGAAGACTGTAAAAGATTTAGATGTTGTCTGATAATTTTTCACTAAATTTTTGCTGTTAGCTTTTTATAATTGTATCTATATGAATCAGTCAATATACTGAAGCTTCCAATTCCTAATAAAGAGTGTGATGTTTTGTTGATAATTCTCGTTAAATTTTTTCTGTAAGCTTATATGATTGTATCTATTTGAATCAGTTGATATACTGAAGCTGCTAGTGCCGGAAGAGTGGAGAGAAATTTCATACTTCAAGAAGCTTGAAAAACTAGTCGGAGTTCCTGTGATTAATGTTCACATATGGTTGGTCTAATTATTATAGTTTGCTCTGATGTTCCATGAGTCATGTTCTTATCATTTCACTATAATTTTTCTACTATCAAATTTGTCAATTTCCTCTCATGAGTTCTGTATTGAACCAATTCCATACCTCTGATGTGCAATGTGCTGTGAGTTGTCCTCTTGCTGCATTTAATATTTAGCTGGATTTTTTGACACAGGTTTGATAGGAAGCTCAAGAATACTTATGATCACCTACTTTTCAGCAGGTACCAATATACAATATCATTGATTTTCATCAATTATCTTCTTAACATTTTCAATGCTTTTATAATTTTATGCGTGAAACAATAACTGGCAGAATTCCCAATCATCTAACTTCATTTCTCTAATATGGTTTGATCTCACTTATCACATATCATCGCTTGAATAAAATTTTGTTATTTAGCAATCCTTTTCTTCTTATTCTTGTATTTTTTTCCCAACTTCTTTGTGCTTCAGGAGCTCACTATTGAGTGTGTATGCAGACATGTCCGTCACATGCAAGGTAATGATTATTATGTTGTAACAATGTCTTATATTTATATTATGCAACAATTATGGTTGCAGTTTTCTTATATTTGTAAAATTAATGCAGGAATATTATGACCCAAATCGCTCAATGCTGGAGTTGGTTTTCGCACCGGCTGAGGAATGGGTTTCTAAAATGTGATGCTGACATAATAGACGCGACCATGCATGAATTAGCAAAATTATTTCCTGATGAGATAGCGGCTGACCAGAGCAAAGCCAAGATTCTAAAATACAAAGTCATCAAAACACCCTCGGTATGGAACAATTTATTTTGCACATAAACTTTGCATATGCTCCTTGCAGAAAAATAGAAATATTGTATAGACTACTGAAAAGAAATTGAAACATCTCACATGCCCTTCAGAGAATTAGGTAATTATCAAATCCAAGCCTCTATTAGTTTCTTAAAATCTACGTAGCTATCCAAGCTTTGGCACATGGACATTTAACAATTCTGTGTGGGGTCTAAACCTGCTAATCTAATCGTGAACCAAATCACTCAGCTAGTGAGTTTACACTGAATCATTCAATTTAAACCAGGAGTCCATTGAGATTCTAACTACATTGTTTTCATATTTGGAGGTTTGTGATATCCTATTAGTTTAGGAGAGAAACATACTGATTGTAAACAATTTCACGGTATAGTTGATCTGGTGCCATTTTGTTGGAAAACAATTATCTGTGCCTCTAAAATTTGTGTCCTTTTGCAATGTTGTAAAAAAATTTTATATTAAGTGATTATAATATATCCGACCAACTAACATTTTTTGAGGTATTGAGTATTGATATAAGTAGCTATCGAATGTTGGAATGGTGTGATTATATAGGTTGAATTCCTGAACTGGTGACAATTTTCCTCCACCCTTGCAAGCATTTCCTGCGCCAACCCCGCCCCCCCCCCCCCCCAAGCTCAAATTGAAGTTAATGAGAATCAAGTCGAGTGGATTTATATGCTTAATTTCAAGTTTATATAAAAAAAATGTTATGAAGGATTGGGTGAGTTAATATTAAGATAAGTCATGGGTATTTATGACATGGCCTTGCCTGTGACAGTTGGGTGCAGTATGTAAATATGCAAAGATGTCCTTATTGAGTGTTTTTTGCAGATCTCCTCAATATAAATTTATGTCTAGTTAATTCATTGCTGAAGATTGGAACTTGCTGTTTATTGTAGGTCGGTGTACAAAACTGTTCCAAACTGTGAGCCGTGCCGGCCTTTGCAGAGATCACCCATTGAAGGGTTTTACCTGGCCGGTGATTACACAAAGCAGAAATACTTAGCTTCAATGGAGGGTGCTGTTTTGTCTGGCAAGCTCTGTGCTCAGTCCATTGTACAGGTATGCACAACCATAGATACAGATACTTAAAGATAAGAACGATGCGCATACAGATATGGATAGTTTATAGTCTCATTCAAAAGTGCATATATTTAAATTATCTGGATTTCTATATGCTTATATCAAATCCTAGCTCTTCTTTTCCTTCCTGTTAGCAGACTTATATGTTTGTATAGTGTTATCTATTACGAATATGAAATAGTATTTTTGTTAGTATTATCAATATGAGTAGGGTTAAAATGCCCCATTGGTTTTGTGCCCCATCATGCCCCAACATCGTTATCTCTATTTTCAAAGTTTAAACAGTCGATCTGAACCGCTCAATATGATCTTCATATTAAAATGTGCTTGGATACAAAATTTTATATTTTTTGAAATTTTTTTGCTATTTTTTAATATAGGTACAAAATCACTGTTTTTAGAAGATTATGGACCATTCAAAAATAGTGATTTTGTACCTCTCTAAACAATTACTAAAAAAATTATAAAAATTATAAAATTTGTTATCCAAACACATTTTAATATGAAGATCATGTTGAACAGTTCGGATCAATTATTTAGACTTTGAAAATAGAGATAATGATGTTGGAGCATGATGGGACACAAAACCAATGGAGCATTTTAACCCTACTCTATCAATATTCACAAGTACTACAAATTCACATCCATTGAATATCAGTTTCGTGTTCATATCTGTATTGGTGTGGACATGGTTTTGAGTTTTAACATCTGTTTCATATCTATTTCTTTCGCCTGTATGCACTCGATGAAATGTAGAAATAAATATTGTTTTAGAATTATCTGCTCCTTATATACTGATTTTATGGTAATCAGTTACACCATAAAAACCATAATAGCAATTTCTCAAAATTGTTTTATACGGTATTGTAAAACCTTCGTTAAATTCTCGTCTTTATTAACTGATTATTTTTATTATAATGTGTAAATTTTTAGGACTATGATTTGCTAGCTGCCCGTAGCCAGAAAAGTGCACGAGCTGAGTTGCCTGTTGCATCATAGCATCGTAGTATCTTGTATACCTCTCAGCTTGTGGAGATCAAAAATCATTCCTTCAGGTTGATTTGTTGTCAGATGTACCAAACACGGAACATAATTTCATAATCATCTGTATGACTGTATCGACCGAGAAAATTGTAAAATTTTATTTGCCTCGCCTTACATTTCTGTAATTTGTTGACACTATACTTAGTGCTGCTAATGGGTCAAGCTCGGCTCAAAATTCAGCTCAGCTCGTCATATAACTAAACAGGTCCAATTCGAGCTCGGCTCGGTCTTGAAGAAAAAAGTCTAGCTCAATTCAATGAGTTTGAGTTTTCAGCTCGGCTCAAACTCGGCTCATAACTCGCAAGTTCAACTCATGCCAAGCATTAGAAAAACAAACATGAAATCTAAAACTAAACATTCATGTGCTTTGTAATAATAACACTAAAACTAACATTCATGAGCTCTGTTATACTATCTAAAACTAAACATTAAAATCTTCGTATATCACGTTTCAAGTTCAAATTATAACACTAAAACTAAACATTCACGTGCTTTGTAAATCTACTAAACTTCAAAAATTCACTAAAATTAAAAATTTTAACATTTCATTTAGAAATATTCAAATTAATACCAAGCATTAGAAAAAAAAATATAAATAACATGTCAATCTGACACAAGATATTTTGATAACCATCTCTAATCTCATGCTAAAAAATAACAAAAGGCTTTCATTTTGCATATCTCCAACATGGAATATTATCACATCTCTCTAAAATTCATAAACATCATATGCATATCCTCCAACTCATTGGCTCATGAGCCGGCTCGGCTCGGGCTCGGCAATGTTTGAGTGATAAAATATGAGCTGAGCCGAGTTCAGACTTTATTTAGTTTAGGGCTTGACTCGATATAATTTATTGAGCTGTTCAACTATTGGCTCATGAGCCAGCTTGGCTCATTAGCAGCCCTAACTATACTTCCTTGTGAATAATATATTTGCCTTGCCTTACTTCGTTGTGACACTATACTTCGTTGTAAATTTTATTTGCCTCGCCTTACGAATTTTTTTTTATAAACCATAATTAAAAAAAAGAATTTTAGGAAATCAACATTATTACTTTTGTTTTTACAAAAACCATAAGAACTGAAATGGCATTTCGGTCCACTAATTTTTTTTTGTTTTCGGACCGGTCCGTACTAGTTCCACATGTTTTCAGTAAAACATGTGTAGTCGTTGGTGTAATACCCACGGACCGAGATATCATTTCGGTCCAGAGTTTTTTTAGCCGGGGATCGAAATGGCATTTTAGTTCGACCCATTTTTTTTAGGGAGGAGGGCCAGAGCCAGTCTGTCACGGATGGAAAAAAAAAATCACCGAAACTGAAATGGCATTTCAGTTCCGATTTTTGGATTTTCGGTCCGGAAAAAAAATTAGCGGATCGAAATAGCATTTCAGTTCTTGTGGTTTTTGTAAAAACAAAAGTAATCATGTTGGTTTTCTAAAATTATTATTTTTAATTTATGGTTTATAAAAAAATTCTCGCCTTACTTCTGACTATAGTGATAAATTCAGAAATATAATTTGAGAATAATTCGTTGTTTAGTAATGCAATTAAGATGTTAATGCTAAGAAATTATTATTTGTATAAAGTAAAAAAAAAAAAACATAATTTCACAAATAATATAGATAAATCTTATGTCGTTGGTCAAATAATTGAAAAAGATAATTAAGATATAATACATTTATTATTCGGAAAAGGGAATCTTCAAATATAATTTAATCGGGATGGCAACCTGTTCATATAAAAAGTAATTCAAATATAATTTAGTATATACATTCATGTAGGAACCGTATCCTACGCTAATCCAGATACGTGACATACGTCCGTATAGATACCGTACCCATATCACCCATATACGCCCATATAAGCTTTGTACGACTGTACCCGTAATTTGATACGGATGACACCTTACCCCTATCTGATATGGGTCGGACCGCGTCTGCTGCTTATCGGGTATAGATTCGCGCACAAATTTCCTATGACACGTATCAGATTGGCCACCTACCTTGTCCAATTAAATAGGTGGCGTATCCAATTAAATAACATATTTTGACCATTTAATTCGGTCCCCAAAGTCCTTTGCTGTGGGTTTTAAGTAAGAGCGACTGAGGATGTATTTTTAGGAATTCAGATCCTAAAGTAACCCAAATTTTGAGATTTAATCTGGAACGTCCGATCTGCTCTGGTACGGATTTTGAAAGGGCCATGCATTTTACAACGAACAGATTGGGATCCAACGGTCCGGAACCAAGCTCAAAATTTGGGTTACGATCCGGACAGTCTAACGTCATTAGGACTAAGTAGCGGTTTGTACGTGTAAAAACAGGATTAAAAAATCCACGTTTTAGACTCGCAACATGTTTCCTCCAGACTCTCCAGTGTTCCCATTTGCATTGGATTGGAGGTTTGCCCACGTGTTACTCAAATACTTTTCGTTTAATAGATACTCTCTTATTGTATTCCCCTTAATTGTTTTTAATATTCAAAAATTTGCTGCAAATTTTATTGTTATGTTCCTAAATTTTTATTTTTCTGCTTTGCTAAAAAATTCCATCTTTACTCCAAATATTTGTCGGGAAACCATGTTTCGTACATTTCTTTTTTATAAATTAAGAATTATATGTAAAATAAATTACAATATACATATACAATGTATTGTATCCTTAAATTCAAATACAGTATCACTGTACTGTATCGTATCCAATACGATACCCGTATCCATATCCGTACAGTATAGCTTTTGGCTATGGTTGGCACTGGACATCTTATACTCACAATATATTGTAAATGGATTGAAATGAAAAGCACAAAAATATTGCATATATAAAAATTATGCAACAAATAAATGAACAAAAATGAACAAAAGCTGTTACTCTTCAGAGATGCCTCCACTCTACATCTACAACAACAATGCAGGGACAGAGATCCAAAAAAAGCCTTGACTTCTATGAAGCTACAGAGACCATGCCCCATTGCTCATCGAGCTGAAAATTTGTTCTATCAACTACACAGTACCCAACGATCTATAAGGCCAGTAATAAATTCCTGAAGCCTATGAGTAAAACTTTGTAAAACACAGCTTTCTATCTGCAGGCTTGTCATGGCTATATCCCAATCTGTCTCAGGTCATATACGGCATGAGATGGATTAATATCTGACCAAGTCATTTGCTGGTAGCTAATTATCATCTGTAACAATGATAACAAAAGAAAGCACATAATATTAGATTATACTATTGATAGTATCCAATAGAGTAGAGATATTTTTCACTGAAATACAACTGAGAAGATGGACAGTGATGTCGACACTGTGAAGCCAATGGATAAATATAAGGGTATTAACTAACATATTTGTTGCTATCACCAGATACTGCTTAGAGTTAGATCTTGGCTCTTGCATATTTGGTAGATGGAAAATCTACCAAATATGCAAGAGCCAAGATCTAACTCTAAGCAGTATCTGGTGATAGGAACAAACATGCATAGCTTTTAAAACGACATTTTGCTACCGTGTCTTTACAAAAAGAACTATCAGTATTTTGCAGGAGCACCAATGATTTGAGGTAATTGCTATTAACTATCATGTTTTCTAAAAGCTCTCATCTAAATCCAATTTCCTTCTAATTCCTTCTTTATATCATTGTTCGTCTTTTTCCCCTGACATCCTATTCTAATCCTTAAATGAGAGATTGTGAAATAATCAATATTTCTCCATAAAGATGATGAAAGTGTTTAATTTCTCCAAGAAAACAGTAATTCTGAGAAAAATTTAAGTACTCTCAATTCATTTTTTTATTATAAATGTGCTGCCAAAAAAAAAAAAAAAATCAAGTGTGTATTCTGGAACAAGAACAAACTGTTTATTATCAAATGTACTTACCGGTAGTGGGATCCACATGTACAAAAAAACTGGCGGCAACAATCAAATAACACAATATAAGCATCAGTCCCTTGAAATAGTTAGCTGTGCCTTCCTAAAAAGCGCCAACAATAAAAAAAAAATGGGAGTGAGCTCATATGATTAACCAAACTCAATCAGCCAACAATATTTTCACATCAATTTGTCATATTTAAAATTGTAAGGAACTTTCAACAGACCTGAAGCATGAAGGCAACAACCAGAACAGTAATAAAAAGAGTTGCTGTCTCGAACAATTGGAAATTCAAATCCATTTGTTTCCCCATCATCCAACCAATGACCACACAAAATGGAATCTGCAAGTTGAGCATAAGTGCATAACAAAACCATTTGTCAATTTACATTACTGTCGCTAAATAGATCGTGCAAAAAAAAAAAAAAAAATTGTGCTTACCACAAACATTGATATCTGGGTGGAAGAGCCAATTGCAACACCCAACGTGATATCCTAAATTAGCAAAAAAAAAAAAAGGTACCATGAATCTCATAATAATACCATTGTAAGACGAATTAACTGAGAAAGTCAAATGCATGAAACTCACAAGTTTATCTTTCATAGCAAACATAATAGCACTTGCATGCTCAGCAGCATTACCGACAATAGGTAGAAGAATGACACTAATAAACGCAATTGGCATGTTAACTGATTCTGATGCACCCTGATATAAACATGAAACATCAATATTAGGTGTAAGCAAATGTCATGAACAAACAAACAAGCAAATAAAAATGACATTAATCTATATAATTTACCTGAATAGCATCAACAAGGTATCCTGATAAAATAGAGATCCAAATGGTTAGAACGAATAGCCAACCAACCGCCTCCCATTGTGTAATCTCTGGTGCCTCTTCTTCTTGTTCTTCTTCCTCAGCTCCTAGCCCTCCCACATCCTGAATGTTCATATATTTTTAATCATCATCTACCAAGTTGTTCCAAATTTTGGATCTCCAACAATAGAGCGAATTACCATGCTTAAAAAAAAAACCAATAAATGAACTACAGAACTGGACCCTGAAGTATCAACCATTTCCCTTTGTTTCCTAAAGATTCAAGTCTCCATTTTAAACACTTGACATTCATGTTGTTTTAGATTCATGCCATTATCTTTCAAGCAAAAATGGATGAAACCCTAGTAACTGCTAGCCTGATTTGATTAGTCCAAAACAGGTAATAAACAGCCTCACAATGCTATTTCTAGTGATCACTATTTTAACTAAAAGACAGGACAACAATACAAACTTCAAAGCATTAAGGGCACTTAAATTGAACAATTAAAATGTAATAAACAGTCTGTCAGAAATTGTGCAGACTTCAAGCCTACAACTTGCACAAATAAAAGTTGGTACGATAGTTAGATCGCTCCCCTGCAACCTAGCCTTCTGGCATATGAATTCAACATTTCAATGGCATGCTACTACGGATATTTAAAATAACATATTTATTTTCCTATTCTTCTTTTTGAATCGAGTTGGCTTTTAGGATTACTAGTTACCGAGTCAATAGGGTTGTATAGGCTGCGGTGGCTCTTTAACTGGAAGAAGAGATAGCTGGCATAGGCAAAAAGCATAATACAGCTGCTGAACCTTGATAAAGTCACTTCTGATTTTCCATAATGCACCTCCGAGTGTGTGAAGTGCAGCACTGCCGGGAAAAGAAGGCCCATGACTGCCATCAGTAAAAGGCCCGAGTTCACCACAGCTGAAGCCTGACAATCTGAAGTCAGTCAATTAAAATAATCTACTATACCTTTGCAAATGTTACTGTTAAAGTGCCTTTTTAATCTAAAAGACTTCTCAGTATATATGGTTGCTTTGATCCGACACAGGATCATATATGGCTGCTTTGACTCCATACCATGTTTAGACAGTGTTTTATCTGCACCTTTTTTTTTTGAGGAAAAACATGGGTCATCTGCACCTAATTGTTTAAACATGAAATTTTAAGAATCATAACTTGCTCATCATTAACTTGTGACAAACAGACTTCTTTTGTATGGACACTCAGATATGAATTTGCCAACTGAAAAATTGAACAAGTCAATGTCCAATTTTTTTCCTAATTTAACAAAAAAAATCTTGGCAAACAGCAAGCAGATTCCAGAACACCAATCCATCTTTACACATTCCGTAGTTAATATTGTTACTTGACCTTGGAGTAATCTTATTTGGCAATAGGTTATGTCAAAACTTCGACACAATCATGTACCCAACAGCAACAAGGAAAACATTATATCAGCACAAGGAAGAGAACGCTAAATTTTAACCAGTATAAGACCATAACTACAAGCATAAAACCTCATCCTTAGAATGTCAGCATAAATTTAGATGACCATGTCATAGAAATTTTGTAGGTGACCATGTCAGAAAAGTTAGCAAGCCCTCTAAAATTGTATAAGAAATAGGTGCAATATTTCCAAAAATAACCTTGTTGAAGACTTGGTCCTTATGGGGATGGGTAAGACCGCCAGCAAAGAAAGCACAACCCAAAACGAGAAGCATGTTGGACAAGATGGAGCCAAGAAGAGATTGTTGCACCACTCTTATCATACCATTTTTTAAGGCATAAATTGATATTATCATCTCTGTCGCATTTCCAAATGTTGCATTCAACAGCCCACCAACTGCACCACATCAGTCCCATATTTATTGAACTAGTGAAATAAGAATATAACTCACATTTCCTTGTACTTCCCTCTTTGTTTAGTAATTTCCCAAACTATCCCTGCCTCCCTACTACTAATTCACACAAAAGATTATCTTCATAAATTCAGAATATCATTATTGATACTGCTGGCAGTTCTTTTTAATCAAACCCAATCTACACCACCAGAAAATGAAAAAAACAAAGAGGGCAAGAAAAGTTCAAAATTCATGTACATCAATAAATTGGACTCAAATTGCCCATCTACCAGTTCCCATTTCAACAGTGGCCACTAGCCTTCTCATTCAATTGAAAAGAGAGAAAGGAGAGTTGGATAAACAAACCTGTTGGGCCGGTGTAAGAAGCCAACTGTCTGCATCAAAAAGAAAGTGATGATTATGTACATGTTGAAAAGCATAGATACAAATAAACTAAGTTTAATTTACTTTCAGAAACACTTACTCAGTAACATAACCCAACCGCTCGGCCATAGGTATAATGCCAATTAAGCTGAAAAAGAATACCCATCCCTGTGGGAAAGCAAACAAAGTTTATGAAATAATACAATTAGTTCTCTTCTCTGCAAGGACATGAAAAGTGCAAATTAAAATTCCAATAAATTATTTAACCCTTACATGCTTGCCAGTGGTGTAATGAAGAATAACAGCCAGTGGCCCAAAGGGTAAAAGGACGTTAATTTTGGCCTTGATTAAAACAACATAAATGCTCATCAAAATTCTACTTTTCACACTTCTGGGGCCATAGGTCTGAGCTACTGCTGCAAGGGATCCAATATGCTCAAACGTTTGCATCTTGTGAACTGACAGCGGGGAACCATTAATGGTGATGGCCTCCTCTTGCAATCCTGTCTTCTCTTCTTCTGTAGATGCCATCTGTGCAATAAGATCGTTGAACTGTTAACAATTGGGAATAATACTACAGACAACAGGGATTAATTTTGATAGTTAAGCAGGAAATATATTGGTAATTTGTCTAATTGAATGAAACGGCAATGATTATATCTATCAGGTCGGTTCAGTTTCCACTGAAATCATCGGTATTAACCACCGACAATATTTGACTCAAACCTTGTTGATTCCAAACAACGGAAAGTTGAGATCCAGCGATTTTAACATCCGACTGTGGCATCAAGAGAAGAGCCGGAGCAGGGATGCATGATTTCCAAAATTTTAATCGTAACCTACTAAAGAAAAATAATAAAATTTAGATCCTAAGAACATAGACCAAGCAGGTACCATTTCTCAAGAGGATTCTCTAATTGATATGCTTGAAATCAGAACTTGAGAATGTGCAATTGGATCCACCAACATCCACAATCCCTTGCACGCGAGAGATGAATCGACGAAGGCGCTAAGAGAAATTTTTAATAGGGAGCAACAACTTGAGTCCGGAAAAGACGCAAGGCTTACAAATTACGATGGGTGGTCCTTCGTCGGATTTACCAAATGCCGCTTTATACAACTTTCTACTCCAAATCTCCAACAACGTGACATAGTTTTATTTTGCTTGTGATTCTCTGGTACTAAACATATTATTAAATTGTCTTATTTGATTTTAGCATCTTGATTTTTTTTAAATGTTTCCTAGTAGTATTATACACTTTAAATTGTTAATCAATAATATAGTTCTCATTTTAGCATACATAGAATTTTAAAAAAAAATTAAAAATAGCCATAAACAAGTAATATGAAACGGTTAGATGAATAAAATCGTCAATCTATTTAATGTTTTTTATGGAAATAATAAATAAGACTTCATTTGTTTATTGAACTGATTAAAATGAACTTCCAGAACCATGTCTAGGGTGCGGGTTTCCGTTTCACTAACAAAAAAATTATCAACTTAACAGCTAGTGCCATTATATAATTAATTAAGCCACATCAGACTTTTAGTAGAAAGTTGTTGAATATGCGGGTGGTTATGTTTCAGAGGTGGGAAGGAAGGTGTTAAGCACTTTCCCACTCTAAGTAAAAAAAAAAAATTTGTCGGAAGTATATTACCAGAAAAAAGGAATAAAAATAGAAGTCCTATCAGCGAACACTGAACACTGAGCACTCAGCACGGATCACTTGGCACTGGGAGTTATCGCCTTATCGGATTTATTATTTTACATTAGTGTAAGAAAAAGCTTTCCTTTTATAATAAAATACCTAATAATAACCGAATTTCTTTTAATTAGTTATGCAAATTGGCATGAAATTGAAAAAAAAAAAGCATATATTATCTGAGTACCATCCAAGAACGATATTCTTGTGGCACACATGTATTATTGAATTCTTAGATAGTGTGTCGGTAATACATGTGTGTTACTTTTGGGTGGTACTCAGATAATCAATTAGCATTAAAAAAATTCAATTATTTGTCAACTTTGTATTTTCATTTTTTTTTTCAAATGCTAACTAGAAAAATTTGACAATAATAACTTGGTAATTAAGCTTCTCATTTGTTGAGCCCTGATTCGCCCAATTTCGTTTTAACATTGCATTACAAGGCAAGTATCTCGTTTCTAGGGTTAAAAATGGCGCAGATATATGCAAATTTACATATCAAGTTTGCCGAAATTCTTATTGTTACCATCTTAAAAAATTCAAATTAAAAGAATACCATCCTGTTGGGCCCCTTATCAATCCTACCACCCTCGCTAACTCAGTTCGCGCACCAAATAGGCTGGTGCGCGGACTGGGTTGGTGCACCAGGTGGTGCGCGGACCTGGTTAGCGCACCGACCTCTTCTGCCTATTAAGGCACCACTTCAGGTAACTGTGCTCATTCCATTCGACGCAAGGCAGCAGGCAGCAGGCAGCAAAGAGCATTCTCGCAGAGACCAAAGAGTAAGTTTTCACTCTAGTCCTTTTATTTTTTTAATTATTTAATTATTTTTATTTTTTTTATTTTTTTTTGTAAATTTATTAAATGTTAGGTTTGTTCTGTAATTCAGGTAACTATGATTGGAATTGCTTGTTATTTTGGTGGTGAAGTATTACAAGGGCTCAATGGTGTTTATTATAGTATCCAACCCCAAGAAATGTTCAATATCGGCCCGGATTTAGATTTCAGAGGTATAACTAGGGAAGTGTACCAGGAACTTGGTATTGACCCGAATTATTACGAACTGGTATTTCCGCAAGGATCAATATCGGCCAAGGCAACCAAACATGGTTCCAACAACTCCCTGTACTAGACGATAGCAGTTGGGGGTTGTATACCCAAATGACATTGAATTTGACAACACCTTTCAAGTTCCTAGAGTTATATGTGGTTGCCAACCCCAGACAGAACCCTAGACAGAACCGTAGACAGAACCGTAGACAGAACCCTAGTCGGGGCATGGATAAGTCAGTGACGGGTCCTACTCGGGCCCTAAATTTAGCGGGTACTAGTCGGTCCCCATCCGTGGGGGATGGTTCTAGTCGGGGCCTATCTCGGGTTCCATCCTCTAGCTCTAGCCGGAACCGATCTGAAACCCCAGAACCACGTTATTATACTGACAATACAAATGAGGATCCCGAAGAACGGGAGGCAGAGGAAAATTGGGATGCTAGTGACGACGGTGGGCAGACAGGGGATGCTAGTGACGAGGAAGACAATCGTCCTGTGCTGGGTATGCGAAAGTGGCCGATATCGGGTCGTGGAGAGAGACACCCGTTTCCAGCTTTTCATGACACTTCGGGGTTTGAAGAAGCTGACCACGTTTTTTTTGCGGGTTCAGAGGTTCGTTTTTGAACTTATATGAATTTTTTATTTCTTTGAAAATTTAATAATTTAAAATTTTTGAATTTTCAACTAGGTTGGAGAAATGTCAAAAATTTGTCAGGGGATGACGTACAACGACAAGGATCAAATGAAAGAAAAAATCCACCACTGCACATAAAGAAAAATATCGAGATCAGACAGACACACAACGACACAACAAGGCTGAGGTTTAAGTGCCAGAGCAACAAGTGCAAGTGGGGGTTGGTTGCGAGGGCCACAGGCTTTGGTAATACTTGGGCCATCACGAAGAATGAGGTACCGCACACATGCCACGCAGATGCATCCAGGTCAGATCATGCGCAGTTGACGATGGTCGCCAACTGCATAAAACTTTCTTTGGAAAAAAATGCTGATATTAATATCAGAGCTATCAGGGACCTAGTTGCTGAAAGGTACGAGGGCATCGTCCCAAAATACAACAAATTATGGCGTGGTAGAGAGTTAGCGATTGCCCGGGTATTTGGTAGTTGGGAGGGGTCTTACGGGCTTATTGTCACTTTGTTGGAGGCAATAAAAAGGGCAAATCCGGGAACTGTGTATGAAGTTGTTTTGAAGCCTTCAGATAAGGAAGGGTACCGGTATTTCATGAGGTTGGCATGGGCATGGAGACCGTGTATAGAAGCAGTAGGTCACCTCAGACCCGTCATCAGTATCGACGCATGTTTCTTGTCAGGTAGATACAATGGCAGGTTGTTGATTGTCACCAGATATGATGCGGAGAACTAGTTAATCCCACTAGCATTTGAATTGGTAGAGAGCGAAGAGTTTGAGAATTGGGGGTGGTTTATGAAGTGGGTGCGGGATAATGTAATTGGTAGTTGTAGGTTCATGTGTGTGGTCTCTGACCGGCACAAGGGCATAAAAAAAGTGTTCATTCAAGATGATATTGGTTGGTTAGAGGAGAACGGGTAGTGTGCCCACCGGTTCTGCTCTCAATACATATTTGAGAATTTTGGAAAAACACACTCAGGATAAAATTGCTTCTAAATTCTTCAAGATGATGGTTAAAAAGTAGAAGCACAGAAGATTACAATATGACCTTGATGCAATCGGAAGGCGAAATCCTGAATGGCTGACATACTTGGATACATGTGGCAAGTATAATGAAAATGACGAGGAAGAACCAGCTAAGCCATGGAAGGTTTATCAAGCTATGGACGACGAAAGTCGTTGGGAAATAATGACCAACAATGGTTTCGAGTCGTTGAACAATGTCTTCAAAACTTCTCGCAGGTTTGTTATTCACAATTGTTCGCGTGTGAGAAAACAAAGTTTCACTACAGCAAGCTGTAGCTTTTAAAACCTTTGTATACTCTCGCTTAAGACTGCAAGTGCACAGCCCTACTCGTAAAGTATAGTCGGGTATTGATCCACAGGGACGACTCAATTTCTGAATTTCTACTTGACTTAGCTAAGTACTAGAAGTTTGAGTTTGTTTATGTTTCCTAAATTCAAGTGACAAATTCAATAAAAGGAAATGAAAGCAATTAAATGTTTTGAATTAAATGTTTGGTTTTGAACTATTGTATAAAAAAGCGTTTCATGGGTTTCAGATTTCATCTTCAACTTTGCTGCTCTGGACCTGTCACGCGACTCGCATACTCTCGTATGCGACCCTTGTGATGCGACCCTTGTGATGCGACCCGCGTGGCCCTCAAGCGACTCTGGACCTGCCCCGACTCGCAAACTCTCATTTGCAGACCCTTGTGATGCGACCAGCGTGCTCTCACACGCGACCCGCATGGCCCCTTAAGCTGAGCCTGCACATGTCTGTTTCTGGTTGTTTTAAATCGTGTAAGGCTCGATTGACCGTACCTAATGTTACTAAACCTCAACTCTCGTGTGTTGGCTTAACAGACCTGGTACGGAAATGCAATTTCACCTTCCTAGGTTTGATCAAACCTAAGTTCTCAGTTCTGTTTACTAAAGGTATCCACAGGTGGAAATTTCACCTCTCGGCTACTATTGACCTCACCTTTCGGATCTCAGATCTACCTCAAATACTTAACCTAATTTGCAAGAAACATCAAGGCCAAATTACAAGAAGAAATACCATAGGCATTCAACAGTAGACAATCAAGAATCAATCAAGCAACTTAGATCAAGCAATCACAATAATACAAGAATCAAAGAAACACGAATAACATTCAGATTCAATCAATGTGCATTATCAAACAAAGTCTAAGACTACATCCAAACCCCTGAAACTACAAAACTACTCACTCATGATCAAAAACAAAGTAAAAGAGAGAAAGAGAGTGCAAATCATGATGAGAGATGAAGGATTGAAGAGGATCGAAGCTTCTGGCCGAATCTTCTTCTCCAAGTCGAATCCTTCTTGGCTCCAAATCGCCTCTCCTCTGTCACGCGCCAAGAACTCCTTTCAAACCGATCAGATCTGTTTTTGGTGAAAAATCGTGCATTTCTGATCAGATCCCCTTTCGGGAAAATGTCGATTCCCCTGGCTTGCGCCAGGCCCTCTGCTTATATAGGCGTCTTAATGGGCTTCAATTGGGCCCTGGCGCAATTAATTCGACGCGACCCGCATCAGGTGGAACCTGGTGTGAGCAGTGAGGGTCGCGTCTGAGGTCGCGCTGGACTATGATGCGACCCTCGTCAGCTGGGACACGACTCGCATGGAGGATGCCAGAATTCTGGTCTTTTGCTTGTTTTCACCTATTTCCTGCAAAGTCATAACCAAAATGCAGCAGTACCATATTATATTGATATTCAATGTGAACAATGCAATATAGTGGTTTAAAACACAGATTTTGGTACAGAAATTGATCGGTTTTATAGGTCTAATAATGAGACATCAACAATTTCCATAATTTACAATTAATGAAATATTTTAGGTTATCTTTATTTTAATTGTAAATTGTAATTCTCGTAGGTTACAGGTTGCTGCAATTATTGAGGAGACGTTTTATAAGTGTGTCACATGGTTCGTTGAAAGAAGAGAGAAGGCCGTGCAATGCCAACAAGAGGGTCAACTTTTCTCCACTCGTACGCACTTGAAGCTGAACAAGCACATCCGGAAGACTAACAAAATGAGCGCGGTTCCATTCAATAGATCCGGAGAATTTATGGTGACATCACATGGTGAGAAAATCCCATTTGATATTGAGGCAGGCAAATGGGTGTACACGTCCCAAGACTGTAGGTACAAGGTCGTTGTGAAGAACGACCATGAGGTGGAATGCTCTTGCCAAAAGCCTCAGCTCACCGGAATACCATGTGTTCATGTAATGACAGTGTGTAAAATAAGGTACGAATGTGTATTAAAATTTTATAATAATCTTGGAGATGAAACTTACAAATGTGTGAAAAATATAGGAACTACGATCAAATGTCTTCGTAAATTACTATTACAACATTCAAACGCTTATCGACACATGGAGTGGAGAATTCCACGTGTATGACAATCAAGGTGATTGGCCGCCGCACGAAGGGGATATCTTAACGCCAGAGCACCGGTTAGTGAAGTTGGGTTGGAGAAGACACAACCGGATCCCAATGTGGATGGACATACTGGAAGGAAGGACAAGGGGTCACCAGACCAACAGAGCTACCCTCGAAAGGAATGCAAGAAGGAGAAGGGATGCTAGGAACCGTACCCAATAATGTCATGGTTAGGGCTTTCTGTCTATGTATTAAGGTTAGGATTTTCGGTTATGTATTATGGTACAAACTTTCGGTTTTGTATTAAGGTTAAGGCTTTCGGTAATGTTTTATGTATTGTGTGTTATGTTTTAATGTACTATGACTGCAGAATAAATATTATTGTGTGTTATGTTTTATGTATGGTGTGTTGTTATGTTTTAATGTATCATGTATTGCGGGATATGAGATCTGAAATACGCAACATAAGAAGTAATATGAAAATAACTTAACAACTATCATCAGAACTATACCACGTAAGATATGCATTAATACACCACGTAAGAGGTGCCTTAATAAGCAGAAGAGGTCGGTGCGCTAACCAGGTCTGCGCATCACCTGGTGCGCCAACCCAGTCCGCGCACCAGTCTATTTGGTGCGCGAACTGGGTTAGCGAGGGTGGTAGGATTGATAAGGGGCCCAACATGATGGTATTCTTTTAATTTTAATTTTTTAAGATGGTAACAATAAAAATTTCGGTCAAGTTTGGGGCACACAAAAATTAATAGAGGTATTATATATCAATACAGAAACAGATATAGTTTACAGGTATGGAATTATGTAATGCGTATAAATTCTATTACAGATATAGTTGATTTGTTAATGTAATGATTCAGTTCGTCCGTATACGTAGGATTGTTTATGAATATGTATATTTGACACACTACGATACGGCATGATATAATATTTCTTATAAATATTTGACCTAAATAAATAATTTCCATCAGATAAACCGTACCTGTATGAGACCGGTCCTGAAATTGCCTAGACAGAGACCCAAGTCCCAGGACAGATATCCTTCCAGGTATCTGACTCAAGCAAATTGCAACGGCCGGCTCAGACTCAATCCGGTGCCTATTGAAACTGTAGGGGGGTCTGTTTTGAGATTCGTGTCATGTTAAATGGTCCATCCGATCGTAATTTGCTTGAGTCAAGTAAACTGAGGTGATGTGAACTCCAAGTCCCAAGCCATGCCAGGGGCAATGAGGACGACTTATAGATGTAGATGTATATCTGCAATTAATATTCAACTTCTTAGCTCTTCTTATAGTTTATTTTTTAAACTTATTAGTCTCAAGCACGGATGAACACGAAAAAAAAATTAGAAAAATAGTTCTTAGATAAAAAGAAAATATTTCCGAAACTAATAATGAAAAATTGGTACATTTAGGAAATTTAAAATAATTAATCATGAAATTAGAATTACAAATTAAAATCCACTTTTTATGCATAAGGTAATTAACTAACCAACTTGTAATTAACCAAACAATATTTAAAAATTTTAAATTACCAAAAAAATAATTCAGTAGAAGTCGATACAAAAAAAATAACCAACTATTTGGTTCACTCATCACAA
Organism: Carex parvula; assembly: GCA_025461045.1. Classification (NCBI taxonomy): domain Eukaryota; kingdom Viridiplantae; phylum Streptophyta; class Magnoliopsida; order Poales; family Cyperaceae; genus Carex; species Carex parvula. The sequence goes on along the minus strand of JAJGRW010000048.1, from coordinate 3,761 downwards.
AGTAAGTTACAAAGGGATTCACTAAAAGAATGCTGAGAAACATAAATAAAGTATTGATCAGAAAATAAAAACACGGACTTAGATGAATATGGAGATTGCAGCGTCTGTATTATTTGCAACATATGTAATTATATATTTTGATGAATATGAAAATTTAAATGTCACCCGTTTAGTTTTTATCTGCGGTATCGCAGCAATAGAATACTTCAATACTCTAAGCCAATTAGCCGAGTCAAAATCACTTCTTTTTTGTGTCAGATATCGCCCTTAGGCATTACAACCGACATTTTTATAAATATCCAAAGTTTAATAGAAATTATTATTCATGCCCAGATTCTCAGGTTTTGGCCAAAAATGCCCAAGCTAGCCACAAAATGGCCGGCTTACTCCCCAAGTAAACCGGCCATTTTGTGGTCGGCTTACTTCCCAAATGAACTGATCATTTTGTAGCCGGCTTACTCCAATTTTTTTTTTAGACACTATGAAGAGCAAGATAATGAAATCTAACACTGAAAATTTGAATTTTTGTTTAAATTTTTTGTTAGATTACTTGAAATTATGTTGAATTACACTATATTAATTTAAATTACACTAAATTACATTACATTACGCTAAAATACGGTAAATTACGCTAAATTATATATGAATAGGGACGAGATATTCACTGAAAAAGCGAAAAACGACGACAAAACTTCAAACGGCCATAAAACAGCGCTCGAGTGTCCAATTTCAGCAAATGACCACTTCTTGGAAAGCTTGCGAAAATACGCATTGGTTCGTGCTAGCAATGCCAGATTCCAAAATTCAGAATTGCCAAAAAACAAATGAAAGAGCCTCAAACTTGAGTTGAAGTTTCCGATTAAGATTTTCATTTCTATTATCCAATCAAAGTAGCTCAGTAAATTAGTTACATAATGAACTTGTAGAATACTAATTTTTACTATTTTTTGAATTTTTTTACTATTTTTTATGATTCATGAAAGATGAGACAAAATCAGTCTACTTTAGCTTAATTTAGCGTAGTTTACTGTATTTCAGCATAATTAGCGAAGTTATTGTAATTTAACGTAATTTAGTGTAATTCAACATAATTTCAAGTAATATAGTGTATTTTAATATAAATATGATAGTTATAAATTAAAAGAAGTAATCTAACAAATAATTTAAACAAAAAATTCAATCAGTGTTTGATTTCATTATTTTGCTCTTCATAATGTCTAGAAAAAAAAGGAGTAAGCCGGCCACAAAATGGCTGATTTACGTAAGCCGGCCATTTTGTGGCCAGCTTGAGTATTTTTGGCAAAAACGCAAGAATCTGAGCATAAATAATAATTTCTATTAAACTTTGGATATTAATAAAAATGTCGGGCATTACAACCTACATGATCTCCACCAAAATCTTTACAACATAGTTGAGAAAATATGTAAAAAAAAAAATATGCTCCTATCTAGAAGATATCAACGCTTTCAGCATCTCTGAGAATTGGGAATATAAACCCTTCGTGAAAACCCCCTTGAATTCTTCCATTTCTCGTCAGTTTGTGATGGTGCAAAATGCGACTGTTACTTTTAATATTTATAACTCGGTATGTTATCCGGTTGGATTGCAAGTACACAATCCTATCAAGTAGTATAATCGAGGTCGATCCACAGAAAATATTGGTTTAAGGTCTTAAGCGATCGAATCACAACATTTCGAAAGACTAGACGAAATCTGAAAATCAAGAGTTGTAATTGTGATCAATGTAAATTTGGCGAAAATTAAAAATAAGTAAAATAAAGATGGAGATGTGAATTCCTAGAGTTTTGACACACCGTTGTTACTTCAATCCGTTTTACTACTCGACTTTATTTGATGCTGGTTTTCAATTGTTGTAAGGGGGTTACTATAAAGACACTGCGAGTTTCTTACGCAAATGTCGGAACTCCCGCGGAAGTTACTATAAAGACACTGCGATGTTTCATCCACAGATGTGCAAATGTCGGAACTCCCGCACATGCAATTTGTTGTTCCAACTAGTGGTTTCCCTTCTAAGGTTTTCTTTACACTAGTCTAATATTTCTCCTTGTCCTTGACTCGTCCATCATAATTCTACTTATCTTTAAGGCACTGTCACTAACCATAACGGATTAAATTAGATCATCGAAACCAAGTAAGAAAAACATAAAATGCAAAAGTAATTAAATCAACAAAGACTACACAAACATAAAAGTATATATATCAAAGCATCATGAGTAACAAGATTTAATGTCTAGTCCTAAGAATCTAAACTTAGTCGCAGAACGACATATTTACGAAGAGACTCAAAGAAGACACAAACAAGTAGCGCTTCCTAACTAGCGGATGTTGGAGTGTTAAGAGTTTGGTTATTAGGAGGAGCCAGTGTGTGGGGGGTTGGTGTTTGTGAGTTGGTGAAGAAGGAAGGAGGGTTTTGGGAGAAGCTAGGGTCCCAAAGAGCAAGGGTCTCAAAGAGCTATAGTCTCTAAGGTGTGGAGGAGTTAGGAAACTTTTACTTTGAAGACGGTTTAGAATATAAGACGGTCCGTTTTGAGATTCGTGCTGAAATTAAAACGAACAACTAAGATCTCATTCTAAATGGTCAGGATGGCGTTGGATCTGAATTCATAAAATGAACGGCAGATAATTGAGCATTCTGTAAGGATCTGCCGTTGGGCCTGAACTCTAAAATTTAAAGCCTATACAAATCCATCCCACGATGAACTCTTGGTGGGCCCGTGAAGGGCCTGATCCGTCTGACAAAATCCGCATGACCAGTCACGCCTCATCCCATCCCTTATTAATTGAACAGACTATATATTGTACTTTCTTATTCACTGATTAATTGATATGTAATGGCTTGATCCTTATAAAATGTATTACGGATCCATATCCTCGACGGTACCGTAAAAGATTCCCTTTTACAGTTAGCTATTTACAGTTGAGATTAACTCTCAGCCGGTTTGGGATTCGGGCTGACTGAAGGGGCAGTATTATTGGACTTTGAGATTCGTGCCAAGTTTAAAATAACGGTCGAGATCAAGTAATTGTAAAAGATTCCCTTTTACGGTACCGTCGGTGATATGAATTCATGTATTACAGCCTCATTCGACTAATAACTTGCTATATTCACCAATACCATTACAAAGAGGGACAGCCCACGGTCTGCCCACCAGGGCCACCACTGTCATTTTATGCATGTAACATTTTTTTTAGAGGTAGGTTTAATGTTCACGACAAACCAATAAAAAAGAAAAGCTGACCGCCTAGTGTAGCCTTCGTTTATTTTAGTTCTAATTGTTTTTTAGCACAATTATGGCCTTTAATCACATAATGATGATTTTTTCCCTTTCTTTTTCTTTCTAATTTTTAGCACTGTAATATTTGATGATGTTGTGTGACTGCTATTGTTGTCGAAATTGTTTATAGGCGACAAACTTATCTAGGTCGAAATTGACCTAATTTCTGAAATTACACTATGACACAATCTCGCTTGGGCTGACACGAATAAATGATCCGAAATTTTTGTTTCTGAATAAATTAGCATATGGATAAGTAATATCTGAAAGGTGGCAGATTCATGGTGTTTTATTCTGTTTTGTACACTCTTGTCAGAAAGCGAGAGCTAAATAGAAGAAAAGAGAGGGACTCGTTCAGCAATTCAAACTCTTTCGACAGTTGTATTTCAACTATTCGTATTAGATACTGATAGAGGGTGACTGCTCTTGCCTACGTAAATTTGCAAACGAGACGGAAAAATAAA